>CAXITZ010000040.1:0-25909 GCA_964034865.1 Eristalis intricaria
ATTTCAGGACATCTGAATTTTTTGCTACTTTTGTATAGCTAGCATCGTCGTGTTGGAGCGTTTGGTCAGGTAATTGTCAGGTAATCCTCCAACTGCCATATCTGCCCTATAAGACCTATCTAGGACTCAAAAACACTTTTGGTGATGTGTTCGTGTGTGTATTAACAGAATCCGATGCGTGGGAGCGCATTTCAGGACATCTGAATTTTTTGCTACTTTTGTATAGCTAGCATCGTCGTGTTGGAGCGTTTGGTCAGGTAATTGTCAGGTAATCCTCCAACTGCCATATCTGCCCTATAAGACCTATCTAGGACTCAAAAACACTTTTGGTGATGTGTTCGTGTGTGTATTAACAGAATCCGATGCGTGGGAGCGCATTTCAGGACATCTGAATTTTTTGCTACTTTTGTATATCTAGCATCGTCGTGTTGGAGCGTTTGGTCAGGTAATCTTCCAACTGCCATATCTTCCCTATTAGACCTATCTAGGACTTAAAAACACTTTTGGTGATGTGTTCGTGTGTGTATTAACAGAATCCGATGCGTGGGAGCGCATTTCAGGACATCTGAATTTTTTGCTACTTTTGTATAGCTAGCATCGTCGTGTTGGAGCGTTTGGTCAGGTAATTGTCAGGTAATCCTCCAACTGCCATATCTGCCCTATAAGACCTATCTAGGACTCAAAAACACTTTTGGTGATGTGTTCGTGTGTGTATTAACAGAATCCGATGCGTGGGAGCGCATTTCAGGACATCTGAATTTTTTGCTACTTTTGTATAGCTAGCATCGTCGTGTTGGAGCGTTTGGTCAGGTAATTGTCAGGTAATCCTCCAACTGCCATATCTGCCCTATAAGACCTATCTAGGACTCAAAAACACTTTTGGTGATGTGTTCGTGTGTGTATTAACAGAATCCGATGCGTGGGAGCGCATTTCAGGACATCTGAATTTTTTGCTACTTTTGTATAGCTAGCATCGTCGTGTTGGAGCGTTTGGTCAGGTAATTGTCAGGTAATCCTCCAACTGCCATATCTGCCCTATAAGACCTATCTAGGACTCAAAAACACTTTTGGTGATGTGTTCGTGTGTGTATTAACAGAATCCGATGCGTGGGAGCGCATTTCAGGACATCTGAATTTTTTGCTACTTTTGTATAGCTAGCATCGTCGTGTTGGAGCGTTTGGTCAGGTAATTGTCAGGTAATCCTCCAACTGCCATATCTGCCCTATAAGACCTATCTAGGACTCAAAAACACTTTTGGTGATGTGTTCGTGTGTGTATTAACAGAATCCGATGCGTGGGAGCGCATTTCAGGACATCTGAATTTTTTGCTACTTTTGTATATCTAGCATCGTCGTGTTGGAGCGTTTGGTCAGGTAATCTTCCAACTGCCATATCTTCCCTATTAGACCTATCTAGGACTTAAAAACACTTTTGGTGATGTGTTCGTGTGTGTATTAACAGAATCCGATGCGTGGGAGCGCATTTCAGGACATCTGAATTTTTTGCTACTTTTGTATAGCTAGCATCGTCGTGTTGGAGCGTTTGGTCAGGTAATTGTCAGGTAATCCTCCAACTGCCATATCTGCCCTATAAGACCTATCTAGGACTCAAAAACACTTTTGGTGATGTGTTCGTGTGTGTATTAACAGAATCCGATGCGTGGGAGCGCATTTCAGGACATCTGAATTTTTTGCTACTTTTGTATAGCTAGCATCGTCGTGTTGGAGCGTTTGGTCAGGTAATTGTCAGGTAATCCTCCAACTGCCATATCTGCCCTATAAGACCTATCTAGGACTCAAAAACACTTTTGGTGATGTGTTCGTGTGTGTATTAACAGAATCCGATGCGTGGGAGCGCATTTCAGGACATCTGAATTTTTTGCTACTTTTGTATAGCTAGCATCGTCGTGTTGGAGCGTTTGGTCAGGTAATTGTCAGGTAATCCTCCAACTGCCATATCTGCCCTATAAGACCTATCTAGGACTCAAAAACACTTTTGGTGATGTGTTCGTGTGTGTATTAACAGAATCCGATGCGTGGGAGCGCATTTCAGGACATCTGAATTTTTTGCTACTTTTGTATAGCTAGCATCGTCGTGTTGGAGCGTTTGGTCAGGTAATTGTCAGGTAATCCTCCAACTGCCATATCTGCCCTATAAGACCTATCTAGGACTCAAAAACACTTTTGGTGATGTGTTCGTGTGTGTATTAACAGAATCCGATGCGTGGGAGCGCATTTCAGGACATCTGAATTTTTTGCTACTTTTGTATATCTAGCATCGTCGTGTTGGAGCGTTTGGTCAGGTAATCTTCCAACTGCCATATCTTCCCTATTAGACCTATCTAGGACTTAAAAACACTTTTGGTGATGTGTTCGTGTGTGTATTAACAGAATCCGATGCGTGGGAGCGCATTTCAGGACATCTGAATTTTTTGCTACTTTTGTATAGCTAGCATCGTCGTGTTGGAGCGTTTGGTCAGGTAATTGTCAGGTAATCCTCCAACTGCCATATCTGCCCTATAAGACCTATCTAGGACTCAAAAACACTTTTGGTGATGTGTTCGTGTGTGTATTAACAGAATCCGATGCGTGGGAGCGCATTTCAGGACATCTGAATTTTTTGCTACTTTTGTATAGCTAGCATCGTCGTGTTGGAGCGTTTGGTCAGGTAATTGTCAGGTAATCCTCCAACTGCCATATCTGCCCTATTAGACCTATCTAGGACTCAAAAACACTTTTGGTGATGTGTTCGCGTGTGTATTAACAGAATCCGATGCGTGGGAGCGCATTTCAGGACATCTGAATTTTTTGCTACTTTTGTATAGCTAGCATCGTCGTGTTGGAGCGTTTGGTCAGGTAATCTTCCAACTGCCATATCTTCCCTATTAGACCTATCTAGGACTTAAAAACACTTTTGGTGATGTGTTCGTGTGTGTATTAACAGAATCCGATGCGTGGGAGCGCATTTCAGGACATCTGAATTTTTTGCTACTTTTGTATAGCTAGCATCGTCGTGTTGGAGCGTTTGGTCAGGTAATTGTCAGGTAATCCTCCAACTGCCATATCTGCCCTATAAGACCTATCTAGGACTTAAAAACACTTTTGGTGATGTGTTCGTGTGTGTATTAACAGAATCCGATGCGTGGGAGCGCATTTCAGGACATCTGAATTTTTTGCTACTTTTGTATAGCTAGCATCGTCGTGTTGGAGCGTTTGGTCAGGTAATCTTCCAACTGCCATATCTTCCCTATTAGACCTATCTAGGACTTAAAAACACTTTTGGTGATGTGTTCGTGTGTGTATTAACAGAATCCGATGCGTGGGAGCGCATTTCAGGACATCTGAATTTTTTGCTACTTTTGTATAGCTAGCATCGTCGTGTTGGAGCGTTTGGTCAGGTAATCCTCCAACTGCCATATCTGCCCTATTAGACCTATCTAGGACTTAAAAACACTTTTGGTGATGTGTTCGTGTGTGTATTAACAGAATCCGATGCGTGGGAGCGCATTTCAGGACATCTGAATTTTTTGCTACTTTTGTATAGCTAGCATCGTCGTGTTGGAGCGTTTGGTCAGGTAATTGTCAGGTAATCCTCCAACTGCCATATCTGCCCTATTAGACCTATCTAGGACTTAAAAACACTTTTGGTGATGTGTTCCTTTGTGTATTAACAGAATCCGATGCGTGGGAGCGCATTTCAGGACATCTGAATTTTTTGCTACTTTTGTATAGCTAGCATCGTCGTGTTGGAGCGTTTGGTCAGGTAATCCTCCAACTGCCATATCTGCCCTATTAGACCTATCTAGGACTTAAAAACACTTTTGGTGATGTGTTCGTGTGTGTATTAACAGAATCCGATGCGTGGGAGCGCATTTCAGGACATCTGAATTTTTTGCTACTTTTGTATAGCTAGCATCGTTGTGTTGGAGCGTTTGGTCAGGTAATCTTCCAACTGCCATATCTTCCCTATTAGACCTATCTAGGACTTAAAAACACTTTTGGTGATGTGTTCGTGTGTGTATTAACAGAATCCGATGCGTGGGAGCGCATTTCAGGACATCTGAATTTTTTGCTACTTTTGTATAGCTAGCATCGTCGTGTTGGAGCGTTTGGTCAGGTAATTGTCAGGTAATCCTCCAACTGCCATATCTGCCCTATAAGACCTATCTAGGACTCAAAAACACTTTTGGTGATGTGTTCGTGTGTGTATTAACAGAATCCGATGCGTGGGAGCGCATTTCAGGACATCTGAATTTTTTGCTACTTTTGTATAGCTAGCATCGTCGTGTTGGAGCGTTTGGTCAGGTAATTGTCAGGTAATCCTCCAACTGCCATATCTGCCCTATAAGACCTATCTAGGACTTAAAAACACTTTTGGTGATGTGTTCGTGTGTGTATTAACAGAATCCGATGCGTGGGAGCGCATTTCAGGACATCTGAATTTTTTGCTACTTTTGTATAGCTAGCATCGTCGTGTTGGAGCGTTTGGTCAGGTAATCCTCCAACTGCCATATCTGCCCTATAAGACCTATCTAGGACTCAAAAACACTTTTGGTGATGTGTTCGTGTGTGTATTAACAGAATCCGATGCGTGGGAGCGCATTTCAGGACATTTGAATTTTTTGCTACTTTTGTATAGCTAGCATCGTCGTGTTGGAGCGTTTGGTCAGGTAATCCTCCAACTGCCATATCTGCCCTATTAGACCTATCTAGGACTTAAAAACACTTTTGGTGATGTGTTCGTGTGTGTATTAACAGAATCCGATGCGTGGGAGCGCATTTCAGGACATCTGAATTTTTTGCTACTTTTGTATAGCTAGCATCGTCGTGTTGGAGCGTTTGGTCAGGTAATTGTCAGGTAATCCTCCAACTGCCATATCTTCCCTATTAGACCTATCTAGGACTTAAAAACACTTTTGGTGATGTGTTCGTGTGTGTATTAACAGAATCCGATGCGTGGGAGCGCATTTCAGGACATCTGAATTTTTTGCTACTTTTGTATAGCTAGCATCGTCGTGTTGGAGCGTTTGGTCAGGTAATCCTCCAACTGCCATATCTGCCCTATAAGACCTATCTAGGACTCAAAAACACTTTTGGTGATGTGTTCGTGTGTGTATTAACAGAATCCGATGCGTGGGAGCGCATTTCAGGACATTTGAATTTTTTGCTACTTTTGTATAGCTAGCATCGTCGTGTTGGAGCGTTTGGTCAGGTAATCCTCCAACTGCCATATCTGCCCTATTAGACCTATCTAGGACTTAAAAACACTTTTGGTGATGTGTTCGTGTGTGTATTAACAGAATCCGATGCGTGGGAGCGCATTTCAGGACATCTGAATTTTTTGCTACTTTTGTATAGCTAGCATCGTCGTGTTGGAGCGTTTGGTCAGGTAATCTTCCAACCGCCATATCTTCCCTATTAGACCTATCTAGGACTTAAAAACACTTTTGGTGATGTGTTCGTGTGTGTATTAACAGAATCCGATGCGTGGGAGCGCATTTCAGGACATCTGAATTTTTTGCTACTTTTGTATAGCTAGCATCGTCGTGTTGGAGCGTTTGGTCAGGTAATCCTCCAACTGCCATATCTGCCCTATTAGACCTATCTAGGACTTAAAAACACTTTTGGTGATGTGTTCGTGTGTGTATTAACAGAATCCGATGCGTGGGAGCGCATTTCAGGACATCTGAATTTTTTGCTACTTTTGTATAGTATCGTCGTGTTGGAGCGTTTGGTCAGGTAATCTTCCAACTGCCATATCTTCCCTATTAGACCTATCTAGGACTTAAAAACACTTTTGGTGATGTGTTCGTGTGTGTATTAACAGAATCCGATGCGTGGGAGCGCATTTCAGGACATCTGAATTTTTTGCTACTTTTGTATAGCTAGCATCGTCGTGTTGGAGCGTTTGGTCAGGTAATCCTCCAACTGCCATATCTGCCCTATTAGACCTATCTAGGACTTAAAAACACTTTTGGTGATGTGTTCGTGTGTGTATTAACAGAATCCGATGCGTGGGAGCGCATTTCAGGACATCTGAATTTTTTGCTACTTTTGTATAGCTAGCATCGTCGTGTTGGAGCGTTTGGTCAGGTAATCTTCCAACTGCCATATCTTCCCTATTAGACCTATCTAGGACTTAAAAACACTTTTGGTGATGTGTTCGTGTGTGTATTAACAGAATCCGATGCGTGGGAGCGCATTTCAGGACATCTGAATTTTTTGCTACTTTTGTATAGCTAGCATCGTCGTGTTGGAGCGTTTGGTCAGGTAATTGTCAGGTAATCTTCCAACTGCCATATCTTCCCTATTAGACCTATCTAGGACTTAAAAACACTTTTGGTGATGTGTTCGTGTGTGTATTAACAGAATCCGATGCGTGGGAGCGCATTTCAGGACATCTGAATTTTTTGCTACTTTTGTATAGCTAGCATCGTCGTGTTGGAGCGTTTGGTCAGGTAATCTTCCAACTGCCATATCTTCCCTATTAGACCTATCTAGGACTTAAAAACACTTTTGGTGATGTGTTCGTGTGTGTATTAACAGAATCCGATGCGTGGGAGCGCATTTCAGGACATCTGAATTTTTTGCTACTTTTGTATAGCTAGCATCGTCGTGTTGGAGCGTTTGGTCAGGTAATCCTCCAACTGCCATATCTGCCCTATAAGACCTATCTAGGACTTAAAAACACTTTTGGTGATGTGTTCGTGTGTGTATTAACAGAATCCGATGCGTGGGAGCGCATTTCAGGACATCTGAATTTTTTGCTACTTTTGTATAGCTAGCATCGTCGTGTTGGAGCGTTTGGTCAGGTAATCTTCCAACTGCCATATCTTCCCTATTAGACCTATCTAGGACTTAAAAACACTTTTGGTGATGTGTTCGTGTGTGTATTAACAGAATCCGATGCGTGGGAGCGCATTTCAGGACATCTGAATTTTTTGCTACTTTTGTATAGCTAGCATCGTCGTGTTGGAGCGTTTGGTCAGGTAATCCTCCAACTGCCATATCTGCCCTATTAGACCTATCTAGGACTTAAAAACACTTTTGGTGATGTGTTCCTTTGTGTATTAACAGAATCCGATGCGTGGGAGCGCATTTCAGGACATCTGAATTTTTTGCTTCTTTTGTATAGCTAGCATCGTCGTGTTGGAGCGTTTGGTCAGGTAATCCTCCAACTGCCATATCTGCCCTATTAGACCTATCTAGGACTTAAAAACACTTTTGGTGATGTGTTCGTGTGTGTATTAACAGAATCCGATGCGTGGGAGCGCATTTCAGGACATCTGAATTTTTTGCTACTTTTGTATAGTATCGTCGTGTTGGAGCGTTTGGTCAGGTAATCTTCCAACTGCCATATCTTCCCTATTAGACCTATCTAGGACTTAAAAACACTTTTGGTGATGTGTTCGTGTGTGTATTAACAGAATCCGATGCGTGGGAGCGCATTTCAGGACATCTGAATTTTTTGCTACTTTTGTATAGCTAGCATCGTCGTGTTGGAGCGTTTGGTCAGGTAATTGTCAGGTAATCCTCCAACTGCCATATCTGCCCTATTAGACCTATCTAGGACTTAAAAACACTTTTGGTGATGTGTTCGTGTGTGTATTAACAGAATCCGATGCGTGGGAGCGCATTTCAGGACATCTGAATTTTTTGCTACTTTTGTATAGCTAGCATCGTCGTGTTGGAGCGTTTGGTCAGGTAATTGTCAGGTAATCCTCCAACTGCCATATCTGCCCTATTAGACCTATCTAGGACTTAAAAACACTTTTGGTGATGTGTTCCTTTGTGTATTAACAGAATCCGATGCGTGGGAGCGCATTTCAGGACATCTGAATTTTTTGCTACTTTTGTATAGCTAGCATCGTCGTGTTGGAGCGTTTGGTCAGGTAATCCTCCAACTGCCATATCTGCCCTATTAGACCTATCTAGGACTTAAAAACACTTTTGGTGATGTGTTCGTGTGTGTATTAACAGAATCCGATGCGTGGGAGCGCATTTCAGGACATCTGAATTTTTTGCTACTTTTGTATAGCTAGCATCGTCGTGTTGGAGCGTTTGGTCAGGTAATTGTCAGGTAATCCTCCAACTGCCATATCTGCCCTATAAGACCTATCTAGGACTCAAAAACACTTTTGGTGATGTGTTCGTGTGTGTATTAACAGAATCCGATGCGTGGGAGCGCATTTCAGGACATCTGAATTTTTTGCTACTTTTGTATAGCTAGCATCGTCGTGTTGGAGCGTTTGGTCAGGTAATTGTCAGGTAATCCTCCAACTGCCATATCTGCCCTATAAGACCTATCTAGGACTTAAAAACACTTTTGGTGATGTGTTCGTGTGTGTATTAACAGAATCCGATGCGTGGGAGCGCATTTCAGGACATCTGAATTTTTTGCTACTTTTGTATAGCTAGCATCGTCGTGTTGGAGCGTTTGGTCAGGTAATCCTCCAACTGCCATATCTGCCCTATAAGACCTATCTAGGACTCAAAAACACTTTTGGTGATGTGTTCGTGTGTGTATTAACAGAATCCGATGCGTGGGAGCGCATTTCAGGACATTTGAATTTTTTGCTACTTTTGTATAGCTAGCATCGTCGTGTTGGAGCGTTTGGTCAGGTAATTGTCAGGTAATCCTCCAACTGCCATATCTTCCCTATTAGACCTATCTAGGACTTAAAAACACTTTTGGTGATGTGTTCGTGTGTGTATTAACAGAATCCGATGCGTGGGAGCGCATTTCAGGACATCTGAATTTTTTGCTACTTTTGTATAGCTAGCATCGTCGTGTTGGAGCGTTTGGTCAGGTAATCCTCCAACTGCCATATCTGCCCTATAAGACCTATCTAGGACTCAAAAACACTTTTGGTGATGTGTTCGTGTGTGTATTAACAGAATCCGATGCGTGGGAGCGCATTTCAGGACATTTGAATTTTTTGCTACTTTTGTATAGCTAGCATCGTCGTGTTGGAGCGTTTGGTCAGGTAATCCTCCAACTGCCATATCTGCCCTATTAGACCTATCTAGGACTTAAAAACACTTTTGGTGATGTGTTCGTGTGTGTATTAACAGAATCCGATGCGTGGGAGCGCATTTCAGGACATCTGAATTTTTTGCTACTTTTGTATAGCTAGCATCGTCGTGTTGGAGCGTTTGGTCAGGTAATCTTCCAACCGCCATATCTTCCCTATTAGACCTATCTAGGACTTAAAAACACTTTTGGTGATGTGTTCGTGTGTGTATTAACAGAATCCGATGCGTGGGAGCGCATTTCAGGACATCTGAATTTTTTGCTACTTTTGTATAGCTAGCATCGTCGTGTTGGAGCGTTTGGTCAGGTAATCCTCCAACTGCCATATCTGCCCTATTAGACCTATCTAGGACTTAAAAACACTTTTGGTGATGTGTTCGTGTGTGTATTAACAGAATCCGATGCGTGGGAGCGCATTTCAGGACATCTGAATTTTTTGCTACTTTTGTATAGTATCGTCGTGTTGGAGCGTTTGGTCAGGTAATCTTCCAACTGCCATATCTTCCCTATTAGACCTATCTAGGACTTAAAAACACTTTTGGTGATGTGTTCGTGTGTGTATTAACAGAATCCGATGCGTGGGAGCGCATTTCAGGACATCTGAATTTTTTGCTACTTTTGTATAGCTAGCATCGTCGTGTTGGAGCGTTTGGTCAGGTAATCCTCCAACTGCCATATCTGCCCTATTAGACCTATCTAGGACTTAAAAACACTTTTGGTGATGTGTTCGTGTGTGTATTAACAGAATCCGATGCGTGGGAGCGCATTTCAGGACATCTGAATTTTTTGCTACTTTTGTATAGCTAGCATCGTCGTGTTGGAGCGTTTGGTCAGGTAATCTTCCAACTGCCATATCTTCCCTATTAGACCTATCTAGGACTTAAAAACACTTTTGGTGATGTGTTCGTGTGTGTATTAACAGAATCCGATGCGTGGGAGCGCATTTCAGGACATCTGAATTTTTTGCTACTTTTGTATAGCTAGCATCGTCGTGTTGGAGCGTTTGGTCAGGTAATTGTCAGGTAATCTTCCAACTGCCATATCTTCCCTATTAGACCTATCTAGGACTTAAAAACACTTTTGGTGATGTGTTCGTGTGTGTATTAACAGAATCCGATGCGTGGGAGCGCATTTCAGGACATCTGAATTTTTTGCTACTTTTGTATAGCTAGCATCGTCGTGTTGGAGCGTTTGGTCAGGTAATCTTCCAACTGCCATATCTTCCCTATTAGACCTATCTAGGACTTAAAAACACTTTTGGTGATGTGTTCGTGTGTGTATTAACAGAATCCGATGCGTGGGAGCGCATTTCAGGACATCTGAATTTTTTGCTACTTTTGTATAGCTAGCATCGTCGTGTTGGAGCGTTTGGTCAGGTAATCCTCCAACTGCCATATCTGCCCTATAAGACCTATCTAGGACTTAAAAACACTTTTGGTGATGTGTTCGTGTGTGTATTAACAGAATCCGATGCGTGGGAGCGCATTTCAGGACATCTGAATTTTTTGCTACTTTTGTATAGCTAGCATCGTCGTGTTGGAGCGTTTGGTCAGGTAATCTTCCAACTGCCATATCTTCCCTATTAGACCTATCTAGGACTTAAAAACACTTTTGGTGATGTGTTCGTGTGTGTATTAACAGAATCCGATGCGTGGGAGCGCATTTCAGGACATCTGAATTTTTTGCTACTTTTGTATAGCTAGCATCGTCGTGTTGGAGCGTTTGGTCAGGTAATCCTCCAACTGCCATATCTGCCCTATTAGACCTATCTAGGACTTAAAAACACTTTTGGTGATGTGTTCCTTTGTGTATTAACAGAATCCGATGCGTGGGAGCGCATTTCAGGACATCTGAATTTTTTGCTTCTTTTGTATAGCTAGCATCGTCGTGTTGGAGCGTTTGGTCAGGTAATCCTCCAACTGCCATATCTGCCCTATTAGACCTATCTAGGACTTAAAAACACTTTTGGTGATGTGTTCGTGTGTGTATTAACAGAATCCGATGCGTGGGAGCGCATTTCAGGACATCTGAATTTTTTGCTACTTTTGTATAGTATCGTCGTGTTGGAGCGTTTGGTCAGGTAATCTTCCAACTGCCATATCTTCCCTATTAGACCTATCTAGGACTTAAAAACACTTTTGGTGATGTGTTCGTGTGTGTATTAACAGAATCCGATGCGTGGGAGCGCATTTCAGGACATCTGAATTTTTTGCTACTTTTGTATAGCTAGCATCGTCGTGTTGGAGCGTTTGGTCAGGTAATCCTCCAACTGCCATATCTGCCCTATTAGACCTATCTAGGACTCAAAAACACTTTTGGTGATGTGTTCGTGTGTGTATTAACAGAATCCGATGCGTGGGAGCGCATTTCAGGACATCTGAATTTTTTGCTACTTTTGTATAGCTAGCATCGTCGTGTTGGAGCGTTTGGTCAGGTAATTGTCAGGTAATCCTCCAACTGCCATATCTTCCCTATTAGACCTATCTAGGACTTAAAAACACTTTTGGTGATGTGTTCGTGTGTGTATTAACAGAATCCGATGCGTGGGAGCGCATTTCAGGACATCTGAATTTTTTGCTACTTTTGTATAGCTAGCATCGTCGTGTTGGAGCGTTTGGTCAGGTAATCCTCCAACTGCCATATCTGCCCTATTAGACCTATCTAGGACTCAAAAACACTTTTGGTGATGTGTTCGTGTGTGTATTAACAGAATCCGATGCGTGGGAGCGCATTTCAGGACATCTGAATTTTTTGCTACTTTTGTATAGCTAGCATCGTCGTGTTGGAGCGTTTGGTCAGGTAATTGTCAGGTAATCCTCCAACTGCCATATCTGCCCTATAAGACCTATCTAGGACTCAAAAACACTTTTGGTGATGTGTTCGTGTTTGTATTAACAGAATCCGATGCGTGGGAGCGCATTTCAGGACATCTGAATTTTTTGCTACTTTTGTATAGCTAGCATCGTCGTGTTGGAGCGTTTGGTCAGGTAATCCTCCAACTGCCATATCTGCCCTATAAGACCTATCTAGGACTTAAAAACACTTTTGGTGATGTGTTCGTGTGTGTATTAACAGAATCCGATGCGTGGGAGCGCATTTCAGGACATCTGAATTTTTTGCTACTTTTGTATAGCTAGCATCGTCGTGTTGGAGCGTTTGGTCAGGTAATCCTCCAACTGCCATATCTGCCCTATAAGACCTATCTAGGACTCAAAAACACTTTTGGTGATGTGTTCGTGTGTGTATTAACAGAATCCGATGCGTGGGAGCGCATTTCAGGACATCTGAATTTTTTGCTACTTTTGTATAGCTAGCATCGTCGTGTTGGAGCGTTTGGTCAGGTAATCTTCCAACTGCCATATCTTCCCTATTAGACCTATCTAGGACTTAAAAACACTTTTGGTGATGTGTTCGTGTGTGTATTAACAGAATCCGATGCGTGGGAGCGCATTTCAGGACATCTGAATTTTTTGCTACTTTTGTATAGCTAGCATCGTCGTGTTGGCTAGCATCGTCGTGTTGGAGCGTTTGGTCAGGTAATCTTCCAACTGCCATATCTTCCCTATTAGACCTATCTAGGACTCAAAAACACTTTTGGTGATGTGTTCGTGTGTGTATTAACAGAATCCGATGCGTGGGAGCGCATTTCAGGACATCTGAATTTTTTGCTACTTTTGTATAGCTAGCATCGTCGTGTTGGAGCGTTTGGTCAGGTAATCCTCCAACTGCCATATCTGCCCTATTAGACCTATCTAGGACTTAAAAACACTTTTGGTGATGTGTTCGTGTGTGTATTAACAGAATCCGATGCGTGGGAGCGCATTTCAGGACATCTGAATTTTTTGCTACTTTTGTATAGCTAGCATCGTCGTGTTGGAGCGTTTGGTCAGGTAATCCTCCAACTGCCATATCTGCCCTATAAGACCTATCTAGGACTTAAAAACACTTTTGGTGATGTGTTCGTGTGTGTATTAACAGAATCCGATGCGTGGGAGCGCATTTCAGGACATCTGAATTTTTTGCTACTTTTGTATAGCTAGCATCGTCGTGTTGGAGCGTTTGGTCAGGTAATCCTCCAACTGCCATATCTGCCCTATTAGACCTATCTAGGACTTAAAAACACTTTTGGTGATGTGTTCGTGTGTGTATTAACAGAATCCGATGCGTGGGAGCGCATTTCAGGACATCTGAATTTTTTGCTACTTTTGTATAGCTAGCATCGTCGTGTTGGAGCGTTTGGTCAGGTAATCCTCCAACTGCCATATCTGCCCTATAAGACCTATCTAGGACTTAAAAACACTTTTGGTGATGTGTTCGTGTGTGTATTAACAGAATCCGATGCGTGGGAGCGCATTTCAGGACATCTGAATTTTTTGCTACTTTTGTATAGCTAGCATCGTCGTGTTGGAGCGTTTGGTCAGGTAATCCTCCAACTGCCATATCTGCCCTATTAGACCTATCTAGGACTCAAGAACACTTTTGGTGATGTGTTCGTGTGTGTATTAACAGAATCCGATGCGTGGGAGCGCATTTCAGGACATCTGAATTTTTTGCTACTTTTGTATAGCTAGCATCGTCGTGTTGGAGCGTTTGGTCAGGTAATTGTCAGGTAATCCTCCAACTGCCATATCTTCCCTATTAGACCTATCTAGGACTTAAAAACACTTTTGGTGATGTGTTCGTGTGTGTATTAACAGAATCCGATGCGTGGGAGCGCATTTCAGGACATCTGAATTTTTTGCTACTTTTGTATAGCTAGCATCGTCGTGTTGGTCAGGTAATCTTCCAACTGCCATATCTTCCCTATTAGACCTATCTAGGACTTAAAAACACTTTTGGTGATGTGTTCGTGTGTGTATTAACAGAATCCGATGCGTGGGAGCGCATTTCAGGACATCTGAATTTTTTGCTACTTTTGTATAGCTAGCATCGTCGTGTTGGAGCGTTTGGTCAGGTAATCTTCCAACTGCCATATCTTCCCTATTAGACCTATCTAGGACTTAAAAACACTTTTGGTGATGTGTTCGTGTGTGTATTAACAGAATCCGATGCGTGGGAGCGCATTTCAGGACATCTGAATTTTTTGCTACTTTTGTATAGCTAGCATCGTCGTGTTGGAGCGTTTGGTCAGGTAATCCTCCAACTGCCATATCTGCCCTATTAGACCTATCTAGGACTTAAAAACACTTTTGGTGATGTGTTCGTGTGTGTATTAACAGAATCCGATGCGTGGGAGCGCATTTCAGGACATCTGAATTTTTTGCTACTTTTGTATAGCTAGCATCGTCGTGTTGGAGCGTTTGGTCAGGTAATCCTCCAACTGCCATATCTGCCCTATAAGACCTATCTAGGACTTAAAAACACTTTTGGTGATGTGTTCGTGTGTGTATTAACAGAATCCGATGCGTGGGAGCGCATTTCAGGACATCTGAATTTTTTGCTACTTTTGTATAGCTAGCATCGTCGTGTTGGAGCGTTTGGTCAGGTAATCCTCCAACTGCCATATCTGCCCTATTAGACCTATCTAGGACTTAAAAACACTTTTGGTGATGTGTTCGTGTGTGTATTAACAGAATCCGATGCGTGGGAGCGCATTTCAGGACATCTGAATTTTTTGCTACTTTTGTATAGCTAGCATCGTCGTGTTGGAGCGTTTGGTCAGGTAATCCTCCAACTGCCATATCTGCCCTATAAGACCTATCTAGGACTTAAAAACACTTTTGGTGATGTGTTCGTGTGTGTATTAACAGAATCCGATGCGTGGGAGCGCATTTCAGGACATCTGAATTTTTTGCTACTTTTGTATAGCTAGCATCGTCGTGTTGGAGCGTTTGGTCAGGTAATCCTCCAACTGCCATATCTGCCCTATTAGACCTATCTAGGACTCAAGAACACTTTTGGTGATGTGTTCGTGTGTGTATTAACAGAATCCGATGCGTGGGAGCGCATTTCAGGACATCTGAATTTTTTGCTACTTTTGTATAGCTAGCATCGTCGTGTTGGAGCGTTTGGTCAGGTAATTGTCAGGTAATCCTCCAACTGCCATATCTTCCCTATTAGACCTATCTAGGACTTAAAAACACTTTTGGTGATGTGTTCGTGTGTGTATTAACAGAATCCGATGCGTGGGAGCGCATTTCAGGACATCTGAATTTTTTGCTACTTTTGTATAGCTAGCATCGTCGTGTTGGTCAGGTAATCTTCCAACTGCCATATCTTCCCTATTAGACCTATCTAGGACTTAAAAACACTTTTGGTGATGTGTTCGTGTGTGTATTAACAGAATCCGATGCGTGGGAGCGCATTTCAGGACATCTGAATTTTTTGCTACTTTTGTATAGCTAGCATCGTCGTGTTGGAGCGTTTGGTCAGGTAATCTTCCAACTGCCATATCTTCCCTATTAGACCTATCTAGGACTTAAAAACACTTTTGGTGATGTGTTCGTGTGTGTATTAACAGAATCCGATGCGTGGGAGCGCATTTCAGGACATCTGAATTTTTTGCTACTTTTGTATAGCTAGCATCGTCGTGTTGGAGCGTTTGGTCAGGTAATCCTCCAACTGCCATATCTGCCCTATTAGACCTATCTAGGACTCAAAAACACTTTTGGTGATGTGTTCGTGTGTGTATTAACAGAATCCGATGCGTGGGAGCGCATTTCAGGACATCTGAATTTTTTGCTACTTTTGTATAGCTAGCATCGTCGTGTTGGAGCGTTTGGTCAGGTAATCTTCCAACTGCCATATCTTCCCTATTAGACCTATCTAGGACTTAAAAACACTTTTGGTGATGTGTTCGTGTGTGTATTAACAGAATCCGATGCGTGGGAGCGCATTTCAGGACATCTGAATTTTTTGCTACTTTTGTATAGCTAGCATCGTCGTGTTGGAGCGTTTGGTCAGGTAATTGTCAGGTAATCCTCCAACTGCCATATCTGCCCTATTAGACCTATCTAGGACTTAAAAACACTTTTGGTGATGTGTTCGTGTGTGTATTAACAGAATCCGATGCGTGGGAGCGCATTTCAGGACATCTGAATTTTTTGCTACTTTTGTATAGCTAGCATCGTCGTGTTGGAGCGTTTGGTCAGGTAATTGTCAGGTAATCCTCCAACTGCCATATCTGCCCTATTAGACCTATCTAGGACTTAAAAACACTTTTGGTGATGTGTTCGTGTGTGTATTAACAGAATCCGATGCGTGGGAGCGCATTTCAGGACATCTGAATTTTTTGCTACTTTTGTATAGCTAGCATCGTCGTGTTGGAGCGTTTGGTCAGGTAATCCTCCAACTGCCATATCTGCCCTATTAGACCTATCTAGGACTCAAAAACACTTTTGGTGATGTGTTCGTGTGTGTATTAACAGAATCCGATGCGTGGGAGCGCATTTCAGGACATCTGAATTTTTTGCTACTTTTGTATAGCTAGCATCGTCGTGTTGGAGCGTTTGGTCAGGTAATTGTCGGGTAATCCTCCAACTGCCATATCTGCCCTATAAGACCTATCTAGGACTTAAAAACACTTTTGGTGATGTGTTCGTGTGTGTATTAACAGAATCCGATGCGTGGGAGCGCATTTCAGGACATCTGAATTTTTTGCTACTTTTGTATAGCTAGCATCGTCGTGTTGGAGCGTTTGGTCAGGTAATCCTCCAACTGCCATATCTTCCCTATTAGACCTATCTAGGACTTAAAAACACTTTTGGTGATGTGTTCGTGTGTGTATTAACAGAATCCGATGCGTGGGAGCGCATTTCAGGACATCTGAATTTTTTGCTACTTTTGTATAGCTAGCATCGTCGTGTTGGAGCGTTTGGTCAGGTAATCCTCCAACTGCCATATCTGCCCTATTAGACCTATCTAGGACTCAAAAACACTTTTGGTGATGTGTTCGTGTGTGTATTAACAGAATCCGATGCGTGGGAGCGCATTTCAGGACATCTGAATTTTTTGCTACTTTTGTATAGCTAGCATCGTCGTGTTGGAGCGTTTGGTCAGGTAATCTTCCAACTGCCATATCTTCCCTATTAGACCTATCTAGGACTTAAAAACACTTTTGGTGATGTGTTCGTGTGTGTATTAACAGAATCCGATGCGTGGGAGCGCATTTCAGGACATCTGAATTTTTTGCTACTTTTGTATAGCTAGCATCGTCGTGTTGGAGCGTTTGGTCAGGTAATTGTCAGGTAATCCTCCAACTGCCATATCTTCCCTATTAGACCTATCTAGGACTTAAAAACACTTTTGGTGATGTGTTCGTGTGTGTATTAACAGAATCCGATGCGTGGGAGCGCATTTCAGGACATCTGAATTTTTTGCTACTTTTGTATAGCTAGCATCGTCGTGTTGGTCAGGTAATCTTCCAACTGCCATATCTTCCCTATTAGACCTATCTAGGACTTAAAAACACTTTTGGTGATGTGTTCGTGTGTGTATTAACAGAATCCGATGCGTGGGAGCGCATTTCAGGACATCTGAATTTTTTGCTACTTTTGTATAGCTAGCATCGTCGTGTTGGAGCGTTTGGTCAGGTAATCTTCCAACTGCCATATCTTCCCTATTAGACCTATCTAGGACTTAAAAACACTTTTGGTGATGTGTTCGTGTGTGTATTAACAGAATCCGATGCGTGGGAGCGCATTTCAGGACATCTGAATTTTTTGCTACTTTTGTATAGCTAGCATCGTCGTGTTGGAGCGTTTTGTCAGGTAATTGTCAGGTAATCCTCCAACTGCCATATCTGCCCTATTAGACCTATCTAGGACTTAAAAACACCTTTGGTGATGTGTTCGTGTGTATATTAACAGAATCCGATGCGTTGGAGCGCATTTCAGGACATCTGAATTTTTTGCTACTTTTGTATAGCTAGCATCGTCGTATTGGAGCGTTTTGTCAGGTAACCCTCCAACTGCCATATCTGCCCTATTAGACCTATCTAGGACTTAAAAACACCTTTGGTGATGTGTTCGTGTGTGTATTAACAGAATCCGATGCGTTGGAGCGCATTTCAGGACATCTGAATTTTTTGCTACTTTTGTATAGCTAGCATCGTCGTGTTGGAGCGTTTTGTCAGGTAATTGTCAGGTAATCCTCCAACTGCCATATCTGCCCTATTAGACCTATCTAGGACTTAAAAACACCTTTGGTGAAGTGTTCGTGTGTGTATTAACAGAATCCGATGCGTTGGAGCGCATTTCAGGACATCTGAATTTTTTGCTACTTTTGTATAGCTAGCATCGTCGTGTTGGAGCGTTTTGTCAGGTAATCCTCCAACTACCATATCTGCCCTATTAGACCTATCTAGGACTTAAAAACACCTTTGGTGATGTGTTCGTGTGTGTATTAACAGAATCCGATGCGTTGGAGCGCATTTCAGGACATCTGAATTTTTTGCTACTTTTGTATAGCTAGCATCGTCGTGTTGGAGCGTTTTGTCAGGTAATTGTCAGGTCATCCTCCAACTGCCATATCTGCCCTATTAGACCTATCTAGGACTTAAAAACACCTTTGGTGATGTGTTCGTGTGTGTATTAACAGAATCCGATGCGTTGGAGCGCATTTCAGGACATCTGAATTTTTTGCTACGTTTGTATAGCTAGCATCGTCGTGTTGGAGCGTTTTGTCAGGTAATTGTCAGGTCATCCTCCAACTGCCATATCTGCCCTATTAGACCTATCTAGGACTTAAAAACACCTTTGGTGATGTGTTCGTGTGTGTATTAACAGAATCCGATGCGTTGGAGCGCATTTCAGGACATCTGAATTTTTTGCTACTTTTGTATAGCTAGCATCGTCGTGTTGGAGCGTTTTGTCAGGTAACCCTCCAACTGCCATATCTGCCCTATTAGACCTATCTAGGACTTAAAAACACCTTTGGTGATGTGTTCGTGTGTGTATTAACAGAATCCGATGCGTTGGAGCGCATTTCAGGACATCTGAATTTTTTGCTACTTTTGTATAGCTAGCATCGTCGTATTGGAGCGTTTTGTCAGGTAACCCTCCAACTGCCATATCTGCCCTATTAGACCTATCTAGGACTTAAAAACACCTTTGGTGATGTGTTCGTGTGTGTATTAACAGAATCCGATGCGTTGGAGCGCATTTCAGGACATCTGAATTTTTTGCTACTTTTGTATAGCTAGCATCGTCGTGTTGGAGCGTTTTGTCAGGTAATTGTCAGGTAATCCTCCAACTGCCATATCTGCCCTATTAGACCTATCTAGGACTTAAAAACACCTTTGGTGATGTGTTCGTGTGTGTATTAACAGAATCCGATGCGTTGGAGCGCATTTCAGGACATCTGAATTTTTTGCTACTTTTGTATAGCTAGCATCGTCGTGTTGGAGCGTTTGGTCAGGTAATCTTCCAACTGCCATATCTTCCCTATTAGACCTATCTAGGACTTAAAAACACTTTTGGTGATGTGTTCGTGTGTGTATTAACAGAATCCGATGCGTGGGAGCGCATTTCAGGACATCTGAATTTTTTGCTACTTTTGTATAGCTAGCATCGTCGTGTTGGAGCGTTTGGTCAGGTAATCTTCCAACTGCCATATCTTCCCTATTAGACCTATCTAGGACTTAAAAACACTTTTGGTGATGTGTTCGTGTGTGTATTAACAGAATCCGATGCGTGGGAGCGCATTTCAGGACATCTGAATTTTTTGCTACTTTTGTATAGCTAGCATCGTCGTGTTGGAGCGTTTGGTCAGGTAATCCTCCAACTGCCATATCTGCCCTATTAGACCTATCTAGGACTCAAAAACACTTTTGGTGATGTGTTCGTGTGTGTATTAACAGAATCCGATGCGTGGGAGCGCATTTCAGGACATCTGAATTTTTTGCTACTTTTGTATAGCTAGCATCGTCGTGTTGGAGCGTTTGGTCAGGTAATCTTCCAACTGCCATATCTTCCCTATTAGACCTATCTAGGACTTAAAAACACTTTTGGTGATGTGTTCGTGTGTGTATTAACAGAATCCGATGCGTGGGAGCGCATTTCAGGACATCTGAATTTTTTGCTACTTTTGTATAGCTAGCATCGTCGTGTTGGAGCGTTTGGTCAGGTAATTGTCAGGTAATCCTCCAACTGCCATATCTTCCCTATTAGACCTATCTAGGACTTAAAAACACTTTTGGTGATGTGTTCGTGTGTGTATTAACAGAATCCGATGCGTGGGAGCGCATTTCAGGACATCTGAATTTTTTGCTACTTTTGTATAGCTAGCATCGTCGTGTTGGTCAGGTAATCTTCCAACTGCCATATCTTCCCTATTAGACCTATCTAGGACTTAAAAACACTTTTGGTGATGTGTTCGTGTGTGTATTAACAGAATCCGATGCGTGGGAGCGCATTTCAGGACATCTGAATTTTTTGCTACTTTTGTATAGCTAGCATCGTCGTGTTGGAGCGTTTGGTCAGGTAATCTTCCAACTGCCATATCTTCCCTATTAGACCTATCTAGGACTTAAAAACACTTTTGGTGATGTGTTCGTGTGTGTATTAACAGAATCCGATGCGTGGGAGCGCATTTCAGGACATCTGAATTTTTTGCTACTTTTGTATAGCTAGCATCGTCGTGTTGGAGCGTTTTGTCAGGTAATTGTCAGGTAATCCTCCAACTGCCATATCTGCCCTATTAGACCTATCTAGGACTTAAAAACACCTTTGGTGATGTGTTCGTGTGTATATTAACAGAATCCGATGCGTTGGAGCGCATTTCAGGACATCTGAATTTTTTGCTACTTTTGTATAGCTAGCATCGTCGTATTGGAGCGTTTTGTCAGGTAACCCTCCAACTGCCATATCTGCCCTATTAGACCTATCTAGGACTTAAAAACACCTTTGGTGATGTGTTCGTGTGTGTATTAACAGAATCCGATGCGTTGGAGCGCATTTCAGGACATCTGAATTTTTTGCTACTTTTGTATAGCTAGCATCGTCGTGTTGGAGCGTTTTGTCAGGTAATTGTCAGGTAATCCTCCAACTGCCATATCTGCCCTATTAGACCTATCTAGGACTTAAAAACACCTTTGGTGATGTGTTCGTGTGTGTATTAACAGAATCCGATGCGTTGGAGCGCATTTCAGGACATCTGAATTTTTTGCTACTTTTGTATAGCTAGCATCGTCGTGTTGGAGCGTTTTGTCAGGTAATTGTCAGGTAATCCTCCAACTGCCATATCTGCCCTATTAGACCTATCTAGGACTTAAAAACACCTTTGGTGATGTGTTCGTGTGTGTATTAACAGAATCCGATGCGTTGGAGCGCATTTCAGGACATTTGAATTTTTTGCTACTTTTGTATAGCTAGCATCGTCGTGTTGGAGCGTTTTGTCAGGTAATTGTCAGGTAATCCTCCAACTGCCATATCTGCCCTATTAGACCTATCTAGGACTTAAAAACACCTTTGGTGATGTGTTCGTGTGTGTATTAACAGAATCCGATGCGTTGGAGCGCATTTCAGGACATCTGAATTTTTTGCTACTTTTGTATAGCTAGCATCGTCGTGTTGGAGCGTTTTGTCAGGTAATTGTCAGGTAATCCTCCAACTGCCATATCTGCCCTATTAGACCTATCTAGGACTTAAAAACACCTTTGGTGATGTGTTCGTGTGTGTATTAACAGAATCCGATGCGTTGGAGCGCATTTCAGGACATCTGAATTTTTTGCTACTTTTGTATAGCTAGCATCGTCGTGTTGGAGCGTTTTGTCAGGTAATTGTCAGGTAATCCTCCAACTGCCATATCTGCCCTATTAGACCTATCTAGGACTTAAAAACACCTTTGGTGATGTGTTCGTGTGTGTATTAACAGAATCCGATGCGTTGGAGCGCATTTCAGGACATCTGAATTTTTTGCTACTTTTGTATAGCTAGCATCGTCGTGTTGGAACGTTTTGTCAGGTAATTGTCAGGTAATCCTCCAACTGCCATATCTGCCCTATTAGACCTATCTAGGACTTAAAAACACCTTTGGTGATGTGTTCGTGTGTGTATTAACAGAATCCGATGCGTTGGAGCGCATTTCAGGACATTTGAATTTTTGGATACTTTTGTATAGCTAGCATCGTCGTGTTGGAGCGTTTTGTCAGGTAATCCTCCAACTGCCATATCTGCCCTATTAGACCTATCTAGGACTTAAAAACACCTTTGGTGATGTGTTCGTGTGTGTATTATCAGAATCCGATGCGTTGGAGCGCATTTCAGGACATCTGAATTTTTTGCTACTTTTGTATAGCTAGCATCGTCGTGTTGGAGCGTTTTGTCAGGTAATCCTCCAACTGCCATATCTGCCCTATTAGACCTATCTAGGACTTAAAAACACCTTTGGTGATGTGTTCGTGTGTGTATTTACAGAATCCGATGCGTTGGAGCGCATTTCAGGACATCTGAATTTTTTGCTACTTTTGTATAGCTAGCATCGTCGTGTTGGAGCGTTTTGTCAGGTAATTGTCAGGTAATCCTCCAACTGCCATATCTGCCCTATTAGACCTATCTAGGACTTAAAAACACCTTTGGTGATGTGTTCGTGTGTGTATTAACAGAATCCGATGCGTTGGAGCGCATTTCAGGACATCTGAATTTTTTGCTACTTTTGTATAGCTAGCATCGTCGTGTTGGAGCGTTTTGTCAGGTAATCCTCCAACTGCCATATCTGCCCTATTAGACCTATCTAGGACTTAAAAACACCTTTGGTGATGTGTTCGTGTGTGTATTAACAGAATCCGATGCGTTGGAGCGCATTTCAGGACATTTGAATTTTTTGCTACTTTTGTATAGCTAGCATCGTCGTGTTGGAGCGTTTTGTCAGGTAATTGTCAGGTAATCCTCCAACTGCCATATCTGCCCTATTAGACCTATCTAGGACTTAAAAACACCTTTGGTGATGTGTTCGTGTGTGTATTAACAGAATCCGATGCGTTGGAGCGCATTTCAGGACATCTGAATTTTTTGCTACTTTTGTATAGCTAGCATCGTCGTGTTGGAGCGTTTTGTCAGGTAATTGTCAGGTAATCCTCCAACTGCCATATCTGCCCTATTAGACCTATCTAGGACTTAAAAACACCTTTGGTGATGTGTTCGTGTGTGTATTAACAGAATCCGATGCGTTGGAGCGCATTTCAGGACATCTGAGTTTTTTGCTACTTTTGTATAGCTAGCATCGTCGTGTTGGAGCGTTTTGTCAGGTAATTGTCAGGTAATCCTCCAACTGCCATATCTGCCCTATTAGACCTATCTAGGACTTAAAAACACCTTTGGTGATGTGTTCGTGTGTGTATTAACAGAATCCGATGCGTTGGAGCGCATTTCAGGACATTTGAATTTTTTGCTACTTTTGTATAGCTAGCATCGTCGTGTTGGAGCGTTTTGTCAGGTAATTGTCAGGTAATCCTCCAACTGCCATATCTGCCCTATTAGACCTATCTAGGACTTAAAAACACCTTTGGTGATGTGTTCGTGTGTGTATTAACAGAATCCGATGCGTTGGAGCGCATTTCAGGACATTTGAATTTTTGGATACTTTTGTATAGCTAGCATCGTCGTGTTGGAGCGTTTTGTCAGGTAATCCTCCAACTGCCATATCTGCCCTATTAGACCTATCTAGGACTTAAAAACACCTTTGGTGATGTGTTCGTGTGTGTATTATCAGAATCCGATGCGTTGGAGCGCATTTCAGGACATCTGAATTTTTTGCTACTTTTGTATAGCTAGCATCGTCGTGTTGGAGCGTTTTGTCAGGTAATCCTCCAACTGCCATATCTGCCCTATTAGACCTATCTAGGACTTAAAAACACCTTTGGTGATGTGTTCGTGTGTGTATTTACAGAATCCGATGCGTTGGAGCGCATTTCAGGACATCTGAATTTTTTGCTACTTTTGTATAGCTAGCATCGTCGTGTTGGAGCGTTTTGTCAGGTAATTGTCAGGTAATCCTCCAACTGCCATATCTGCCCTATTAGACCTATCTAGGACTTAAAAACACCTTTGGTGAAGTGTTCGTGTGTGTATTAACAGAATCCGATGCGTTGGAGCGCATTTAAGGACATCTGAATTTTTTGCTACTTTTGTATAGCTAGCATCGTCGTGTTGGAGCGTTTTGTCAGGTAATCCTCCAACTACCATATCTGCCCTATTAGACCTATCTAGGACTTAAAAACACCTTTGGTGATGTGTTCGTGTGTGTATTAACAGAATCCGATGCGTTGGAGCGCATTTCAGGACATCTGAATTTTTTGCTACTTTTGTATAGCTAGCATCGTCGTGTTGGAGCGTTTTGTCAGGTAATTGTCAGGTCATCCTCCAACTGCCATATCTGCCCTATTAGACCTATCTAGGACTTAAAAACACCTTTGGTGATGTGTTCGTGTGTGTATTAACAGAATCCGATGCGTTGGAGCGCATTTCAGGACATCTGAATTTTTTGCTACTTTTGTATAGCTAGCATCGTCGTGTTGGAGCGTTTTGTCAATCCTCCAACTGCCATATCTGCCCTATTAGACCTATCTAGGACTTAAAAACACCTTTGGTGATGTGTTCGTGTGTGTATTAACAGAATCCGATGCGTTGGAGCGCATTTCAGGACATCTGAATTTTTTGCTACTTTTGTATAGCTAGCATCGTCGTGTTGGAGCGTTTTGTCAGGTAATCCTCCAACTGCCATATCTGCCCTATTAGACCTATCTAGGACTTAAAAACACCTTTGGTGATGTGTTCGTGTGTGTATTTACAGAATCCGATGCGTTGGAGCGCATTTCAGGACATCTGAATTTTTTGCTACTTTTGTATAGCTAGCATCGTCGTGTTGGAGCGTTTTGTCAGGTAATTGTCAGGTAATCCTCCAACTGCCATATCTGCCCTATTAGACCTATCTAGGACTTAAAAACACCTTTGGTGAAGTGTTCGTGTGTGTATTAACAGAATCCGATGCGTTGGAGCGCATTTAAGGACATCTGAATTTTTTGCTACTTTTGTATAGCTAGCATCGTCGTGTTGGAGCGTTTTGTCAGGTAATCCTCCAACTACCATATCTGCCCTATTAGACCTATCTAGGACTTAAAAACACCTTTGGTGATGTGTTCGTGTGTGTATTAACAGAATCCGATGCGTTGGAGCGCATTTCAGGACATCTGAATTTTTTGCTACTTTTGTATAGCTAGCATCGTCGTGTTGGAGCGTTTTGTCAGGTAATTGTCAGGTCATCCTCCAACTGCCATATCTGCCCTATTAGACCTATCTAGGACTCAAAAACACTTTTGGTGATGTGTTCGTGTGTGTATTAACAGAATCCGATGCGTGGGAGCGCATTTCAGGACATCTGAATTTTTTGCTACTTTTGTATAGCTAGCATCGTCGTGTTGGAGCGTTTTGTCAGGTAATTGTCAGGTAATCCTCCAACTGCCATATCTGCCCTATTAGACCTATCTAGGACTTAAAAACACTTTTGGTGATGTGTTCGTGTGTGTATTAACAGAATCCGATGCGTTGGAGCGCATTTCAGGACATCTGAATTTTTTGCTACGTTTGTATAGCTAGCATCGTCGTGTTGGAGCGTTTTGTCAGGTAATTGTCAGGTAATCCTCCAACTGCCATATCTGCCCTATTAGACCTATCTAGGACTTAAAAACACCTTTGGTGATGTGTTCGTGTGTGTATTAACAGAATCCGATGCGTTGGAGCGCATTTCAGGACATCTGAATTTTTTGCTACGTTTGTATAGCTAGCATCGTCGTGTTGGAGCGTTTTGTCAGGTAATTGTCAGGTAATCCTCCAACTGCCATATCTGCCCTATTAGACCTATCTAGGACTTAAAAACACCTTTGGTGATGTGTTCGTGTGTGTATTAACAGAATCCGATGCGTTGGAGCGCATTTCAGGA
>CAXITZ010000041.1:0-34999 GCA_964034865.1 Eristalis intricaria
GCCATATCTGCCCTATTAGACCTATCTAGGACTTAAAAACACTTTTGGTGATGTGTTCGTGTGTGTATTAACAGAATCCGATGCGTGGGAGCGCATTTCAGGACATCTGAATTTTTTGCTACTTTTGTATAGCTAGCATCGTCGTGTTGGAGCGTTTGGTCAGGTAATTGTCAGGTAATCCTCCAACTGCCATATCTGCCCTATTAGACCTATCTAGGACTTAAAAACACTTTTGGTGATGTGTTCGTGTGTGTATTAACAGAATCCGATGCGTGGGAGCGCATTTCAGGACATCTGAATTTTTTGCTACTTTTGTATAGCTAGCATCGTCGTGTTGGAGCGTTTGGTCAGGTAATTGTCAGGTAATCCTCCAACTGCCATATCTGCCCTATTAGACCTATCTAGGACTTAAAAACACTTTTGGTGATGTGTTCGTGTGTGTATTAACAGAATCCGATGCGTGGGAGCGCATTTCAGGACATCTGAATTTTTTGCTACTTTTGTATAGCTAGCATCGTCGTGTTGGAGCGTTTGGTCAGGTAATTGTCAGGTAATCCTCCAACTGCCATATCTGCCCTATTAGACCTATCTAGGACTTAAAAACACTTTTGGTGATGTGTTCGTGTGTGTATTAACAGAATCCGATGCGTGGGAGCGCATTTCAGGACATCTGAATTTTTTGCTACTTTTGTATAGCTAGCATCGTCGTGTTGGAGCGTTTGGTCAGGTAATTGTCAGGTAATCCTCCAACTGCCATATCTGCCCTATTAGACCTATCTAGGACTTAAAAACACTTTTGGTGATGTGTTCGTGTGTGTATTAACAGAATCCGATGCGTGGGAGCGCATTTCAGGACATCTGAATTTTTTGCTACTTTTGTATAGCTAGCATCGTCGTGTTGGAGCGTTTGGTCAGGTAATCCTCCAACTGCCATATCTGCCCTATTAGACCTATCTAGGACTTAAAAACACTTTTGGTGATGTGTTCGTGTGTGTATTAACAGAATCCGATGCGTGGGAGCGCATTTCAGGACATCTGAATTTTTTGCTACTTTTGTATAGCTAGCATCGTCGTGTTGGAGCGTTTGGTCAGGTAATTGTCAGGTAATCCTCCAACTGCCATATCTGCCCTATTAGACCTATCTAGGACTTAAAAACACTTTTGGTGATGTGTTCGTGTGTGTATTAACAGAATCCGATGCGTGGGAGCGCATTTCAGGACATCTGAATTTTTTGCTACTTTTGTATAGCTAGCATCGTCGTATTTCGTGGAGCGTTTGGTCAGGTAATCCTCCAACTGCCATATCTGCCCTATTAGACCTATCTAGGACTTAAAAACACTTTTGGTGATGTGTTCGTGTGTGTATTAACAGAATCCGATGCGTGGGAGCGCATATCAGGACATCTGAATTTTTTGCTACTTTTGTATAGCTAGCATCGTCGTGTTGGAGCGTTTGGTCAGGTAATTGTCAGGTAATCCTCCAACTGCCATATCTGCCCTATTAGACCTATCTAGGACTTAAAAACACTTTTGGTGATGTGTTCGTGTGTGTATTAACAGAATCCGATGCGTTGGAGCGCATTTCAGGACATCTGAATTTTTTGCTACTTTTGTATAGCTAGCATCGTCGTGTTGGAGCGTTTGGTCAGGTAATCCTCCAACTGCCATATCTGCCCTATTAGACCTATCTAGGACTTAAAAACACTTTTGGTGATGTGTTCGTGTGTGTATTAACAGAATCCGATGCGTGGGAGCGCATATCAGGACATCTGAATTTTTTGCTACTTTTGTATAGCTAGCATCGTCGTGTTGGAGCGTTTGGTCAGGTAATTGTCAGGTAATCCTCCAACTGCCATATCTGCCCTATTAGACCTATCTAGGACTTAAAAACACTTTTGGTGATGTGTTCGTGTGTGTATTAACAGAATCCGATGCGTGGGAGCGCATTTCAGGACATCTGAATTTTTTGCTACTTTTGTATAGCTAGCATCGTCGTATTTCGTGGAGCGTTTGGTCAGGTAATCCTCCAACTGCCATATCTGCCCTATTAGACCTATCTAGGACTTAAAAACACTTTTGGTGATGTGTTCGTGTGTGTATTAACAGAATCCGATGCGTGGGAGCGCATATCAGGACATCTGAATTTTTTGCTACTTTTGTATAGCTAGCATCGTCGTGTTGGAGCGTTTGGTCAGGTAATCCTCCAACTGCCATATCTGCCCTATTAGACCTATCTAGGACTTAAAAACACTTTTGGTGATGTGTTCGTGTGTGTATTAACAGAATCCGATGCGTGGGAGCGCATTTCAGGACATCTGAATTTTTTGCTACTTTTGTATAGCTAGCATCGTCGTGTTGGAGCGTTTGGTCAGGTAATCCTCCAACTGCCATATCTGCCCTATTAGACCTATCTAGGACTTAAAAACACTTTTAGTGATGTGTTCGTGTGTGTATTAACAGAATCCGATGCGTTGGAGCGCATTTCAGGACATCTGAATTTTTTGCTACTTTTGTATAGCTAGCATCGTCGTGTTGGAGCGTTTGGTCAGGTAATCCTCCAACTGCCATATCTGCCCTATTAGACCTATCTAGGACTTAAAAACACTTTTGGTGATGTGTTCGTGTGTGTATTAACAGAATCCGATGCGTGGGAGCGCATTTCAGGACATCTGAATTTTTTGCTACTTTTGTATAGCTAGCATCGTCGTGTTGGAGCGTTTGGTCAGGTAATTGTCAGGTAATCCTCCAACTGCCATATCTGCCCTATTAGACCTATCTAGGACTTAAAAACACTTTTGGTGATGTGTTCGTGTGTGTATTAACAGAATCCGATGCGTGGGAGCGCATTTCAGGACATCTGAATTTTTTGCTACTTTTGTATAGCTAGCATCGTCGTGTTGGAGCGTTTGGTCAGGTAATTGTCAGGTAATCCTCCAACTGCCATATCTGCCCTATTAGACCTATCTAGGACTTAAAAACACTTTTGGTGATGTGTTCGTGTGTGTATTAACAGAATCCGATGCGTTGGAGCGCATTTCAGGACATCTGAATTTTTTTCTACTTTTGTATAGCTAGCATCGTCGTGTTGGAGCGTTTGGTCAGGTAATCCTCCAACTGCCATATCTGCCCTATTAGACCTATCTAGGACTTAAAAACACTTTTGGTGATGTGTTCGTGTGTGTATTAACAGAATCCGATGCGTGGGAGCGCATTTCAGGACATCTGAATTTTTTGCTACTTTTGTATAGCTAGCATCGTCGTGTTGGAGCGTTTGGTCAGGTAATTGTCAGGTAATCCTCCAACTGCCATATCTGCCCTATTAGACCTATCTAGGACTTAAAAACACTTTTGGTGATGTGTTCGTGTGTGTATTAACAGAATCCGATGCGTGGGAGCGCATTTCAGGACATCTGAATTTTTTGCTACTTTTGTATAGCTAGCATCGTCGTGTTGGAGCGTTTGGTCAGGTAATTGTCAGGTAATCCTCCAACTGCCATATCTGCCCTATTAGACCTATCTAGGACTTAAAAACACTTTTGGTGATGTGTTCGTGTGTGTATTAACAGAATCCGATGCGTGGGAGCGCATTTCAGGACATCTGAATTTTTTGCTACTTTCGTATAGCTAGCATCGTCGTGTTGGAGCGTTTGGTCAGGTAATCCTCCAACTGCCATATCTGCCCTATTAGACCTATCTAGGACTTAAAAACACTTTTGGTGATGTGTTCGTGTGTGTATTAACAGAATCCGATGCGTGGGAGCGCATTTCAGGACATCTGAATTTTTTGCTACTTTCGTATAGCTAGCATCGTCGTGTTGGAGCGTTTGGTCAGGTAATTGTCAGGTAATCCTCCAACTGCCATATCTGCCCTATTAGACCTATCTAGGACTTAAAAACACTTTTGGTGATGTGTTCGTGTGTGTATTAACAGAATCCGATGCGTGGGAGCGCATTTCAGGACATCTGAATTTTTTGCTACTTTTGTATAGCTAGCATCGTCGTGTTGGAGCGTTTGGTCAGGTAATCCTCCAACTGCCATATATGCCCTATTAGACCTATCTAGGACTTAAAAACACTTTTGGTGATGTGTTCGTGTGTGTATTAACAGAATCCGATGCGTGGGAGCGCATTTCAGGACATCTGAATTTTTTGCTACTTTTGTATAGCTAGCATCGTCGTGTTGGAGCGTTTGGTCAAGTAATCCTCCAACTGCCATATCTGCCCTATTAGACCTATCTAGTACTTAAAAACACTTTTGGTGATGTGTTCGTGTGTGTATTAACAGAATCCGATGCGTGGGAGCGCATTTCAGGACATCTGAATTTTTTGCTACTTTCGTATAGCTAGCATCGTCGTGTTGGAGCGTTTGGTCAGGTAATCCTCCAACTGCCATATCTGCCCTATTAGACCTATCTAGGACTTAAAAACACTTTTGGTGATGTGTTCGTGTGTGTATTAACAGAATCCGATGCGTGGGAGCGCATTTCAGGACATCTGAATTTTTTGCTACTTTTGTATAGCTAGCATCGTCGTGTTGGAGCGTTTGGTCAGGTAATCCTCCAACTGCCATATATGCCCTATTAGACCTATCTAGGACTTAAAAACACTTTTGGTGATGTGTTTGTGTGTGTATTAACAGAATCCGATGCGTGGGAGCGCATTTCAGGACATCTGAATTTTTGGTTACTTTTGTATAGCTAGATTACCTGACCATCGTCGTGTTGGAGCGTTTGGTCAGGTAATCCTCCAACTGCCATATCTGCCCTATTAGACCTATCTAGGACTTAAAAACACTTTTGGTGATGTGTTCGTGTGTGTATTAACAGAATCCGATGCGTGGGAGCGCATTTCAGGACATCTGAATTTTTTGCTACTTTTGTATAGCTAGCATTGTCGTGTTGGAGCGTTTGGTCAGGTAAACCTCCAACTGCCATATCTGCCCTATTAGACCTATCTGGGACTTAAAAACACTTTTGGTGATGTGTTCGTGTGTGTATTAACAGAATCCGATGCGTGGGAGCGCATTTCAGGACATCTGAATTTTTTGCTACTTTTGTATAGCATCGTCGTGTTGGAGCGTTTGGTCAGGTAATCCTCCAACTGCCATATCTGCCTCATTAGACCTATCTAGAACTTAAAAACACTTTTGGTGATGTGTTCGTGTGTGTATTAACAGAATCCGATGCGTGGGAGCGCATTTCAGGACATCTGAATTTTTTGCTACTTTTGTATAGCATCGTCGTGTTGGAGCGTTTGGTCAGGTAATCCTCCAACTGCCATATCTGCCCTATTAGACCTATCTAGGACTTAAAAACACTTTTGGTGATGTGTTCGTGTGTGTATTAACAGAATCCGATGCGTGGGAGCGCATTTCAGGACATCTGAATTTTTTGCTACTTTTGTATAGCTAGCATCGTCGTGTTGGAGCGTTTTGTCAGGTAATCCTCCAACTGCCATATCTGCCCTATTAGACCTATCTAGGACTTAAAAACACTTTTGGTGATGTGTTCGTGTGTGTATTAACAGAATCCGATGCGTGGGAGCGCATTTCAGGACATCTGAATTTTTTGCTACTTTTGTATAGCTAGCATCGTCGTGTTGGAGCGTTTGGTGATTTAATCCTCCAACTGCCATATCTGCCCTATTAGACCTATCTAGGACTTAAAAACACTTTTGGTGATGTGTTCGTGTGTGTATTAACAGAATCCGATGCGTGGGAGCGCATTTCAGGACATCTGAATTTTTTGCTACTTTTGTATAGCTAGCATCGTCGTGTTGGAGCGTTTGGTCAGGTAATCCTCCAACTGCCATATCTGCCCTATTAGACCTATCTAGGACTTAAAAACACTTTTGGTGATGTGTTCGTGTGTGTATTAACAGAATCCGATGCGTGGGAGCGCATTTCAGGACATCTGAATTTTTTGCTACTTTTGTAAGCTAGCATCGTCGTGTTGGAGCGTTTGGTCAGGCAATCCTCCAACTGCCATATTTGCCCTATTAGACCTATCTAGGGCTTAAAAACACTTTTGGTGATGTGTTCGTGTGTGTATTAACAGAATCCGATGCGTGGGAGCGCATTTCAGGACATCTGAATTTTTTGCTACTTTTGTATAGCTAGCATCGTCGTGTTGGAGCGTTTGGTTAGGTAATTGTCAGGTAATCCTCCAACTGCCATATCTGCCCTATTAGACCTATCTAGGACTTAAAAACACTTTTGGTGATGTGTTCGTGTGTGTATTAACAGAATCCGATGCGTGGGAGCGCATTTCAGGACATCTGAATTTTTTGCTACTTTTGTATAGCTAGCATCGTCGTGTTGGAGCGTTTGGTCAGGTAATCCTCCAACTGCCATATCTGCCCTATTAGACCTATCTAGGACTTAAAAACACTTTTGGTGATGTGTTCGTGTGTGTATTAACAGAATCCGATGCGTGGGAGCGCATTTCAGGACATCTGAATTTTTTGCTACTTTTGTAAGCTAGCATCGTCGTGTTGGAGCGTTTGGTCAGGCAATCCTCCAACTGCCATATTTGCCCTATTAGACCTATCTGGGGCTTAAAAACACTTTTGGTGATGTGTTCGTGTGTGTATTAACAGAATCCGATGCGTGGGAGCGCATTTCAGGACATCTGAATTTTTTGCTACTTTTGTATAGCTAGCATCGTCGTGTTGGAGCGTTTGGTGATTTAATCCTCCAACTGCCATATCTGCCCTATTAGACCTATCTAGGACTTAAAAACACTTTTGGTGATGTGTTCGTGTGTGTATTAACAGAATCCGATGCGTGGGAGCGCATTTCAGGACATCTGAATTTTTTGCTACTTTTGTATAGCTAGCATCGTCGTGTTGGAGCGTTTGGTTAGGTAATTGTCAGGTAATCCTCCAACTGCCATATCTGCCCTATTAGACCTATCTAGGACTTAAAAACACTTTTGGTGATGTGTTCGTGTGTGTATTAACAGAATCCGATGCGTGGGAGCGCATTTCAGGACATCTGAATTTTTTGCTACTTTTGTATAGCTAGCATCGTCGTGTTGGAGCGTTTGGTCAGGTAATCCTCCAACTGCCATATCTGCCCTATTAGACCTATCTAGGACTTAAAAACACTTTTGGTGATGTGTTCTGTGTGTATTAACAGAATCCGATGCGTGGGAGCGCATTTCAGGACATCTGAATTTTTTGCTACTTTTGTATAGCTAGCATCGTCTAGGACTTAAAAACACTTTTGGTGATGTGTTCGTGTGTGTATTAACAGAATCCGATGCGTGGGAGCGCATTTCAGGACATCTGAATTTTTTGCTACTTTTGTATAGCTAGCATCGTCGTGTTGGAGCGTTTGGTCAGGTAATCCTCCAACTGCCATATCTGCCCTATTAGACCTATCTAGGACTTAAAAACACTTTTGGTGATGTGTTCGTGTGCGTATTAACAGAATCCGATGCGTGGGAGCGCATTTCAGGACATCTGAATTTTTTGCTACTTTTGTATAGCTAGCATCGTCGTGTTGGAGCGTTTGGTCAGGTAATCCTCCAACTGCCATATCTGCCCTATTAGACCTATCTAGGACTTAAAAACACTTTTGGTGATGTGTTCGTGTGTGTATTAACAGAATCCGATGCGTGGGAGCGCATTTCAGGACATCTGAATTTTTTGCTACTTTTGTAAGCTAGCATCGTCGTGTTGGAGCGTTTGGTCAGGCAATCCTCCAACTGCCATATTTGCCCTATTAGACCTATCTAGGGCTTAGAAACACTTTTGGTGATGTGTTCGTGTGTGTATTAACAGAATCCGATGCGTGGGAGCGCATTTCAGGACATCTGAATTTTTTGCTACTTTTGTATAGCTAGCATCGTCTAGGACTTAAAAACACTTTTGGTGATGTGTTCGTGTGTGTATTAACAGAATCCGATGCGTGGGAGCGCATTTCAGGACATCTGAATTTTTTGCTACTTTTGTATAGCTAGCATCGTCGTGTTGGAGCGTTTGGTCAGGTAATCCTCCAACTGCCATATCTGCCCTATTAGACCTATCTAGGACTTAAAAACACTTTTGGTGATGTGTTCGTGTGTGTATTAACAGAATCCGATGCGTGGGAGCGCATTTCAGGACATCTGAATTTTTTGCTACTTTTGTATAGCTAGCATCGTCTAGGACTTAAAAACACTTTTGGTGATGTGTTCGTGTGTGTATTAACAGAATCCGATGCGTGGGAGCGCATTTCAGGACATCTGAATTTTTTGCTACTTTTGTATAGCTAGCATCGTCTAGGACTTAAAAACACTTTTGGTGATATGTTCGTGTGTGTATTAACAGAATCCGATGCGTGGGAGCGCATTTCAGGACATCTGAATTTTTTGCTACTTTTGTATAGCTAGCATCGTCGTGTTGGAGCGTTTGGTGATTTAATCCTCCAACTGCCATATCTGCCCTATTAGACCTATCTAGGACTTAAAAACACTTTTGGTGATGTGTTCGTGTGTGTATTAACAGAATCCGATGCGTGGGAGCGCATTTCAGGACATCTGAATTTTTTGCTACTTTTGTATAGCTAGCATCGTCGTGTTGGAGCGTTTGGTTAGGTAATTGTCAGGTAATCCTCCAACTGCCATATCTGCCCTATTAGACGTATCTAGGACTTAAAAACACTTTTGCTGATGTGTTCGTGTGTGTATTAACAGAATCCGATGCGTGGGAGCGCATTTCAGGACATCTGAATTTTTTGCTACTTTTGTATAGCTAGCATCGTCGTGTTGGAGCGTTTGGTCAGGTAATCCTCCAACTGCCATATCTGCCCTATTAGACCTATCTAGGACTTAAAAACACTTTTGGTGATGTGTTCGTGTGTGTATTAACAGAATCCGATGCGTGGGAGCGCATTTCAGGACATCTGAATTTTTTGCTACTTTTGTATAGCTAGCATCGTCGTGTTGGAGCGTTTGGTCAGGTAATCCTCCAACTGCCATATCTGCCCTATTAGACCTATCTAGGACTTAAAAACACTTTTGGTGATGTGTTCGTGTGTGTATTAACAGAATCCGATGCGTGGGAGCGCATTTCAGGACATCTGAATTTTTTGCTACTTTTGTATAGCTAGCATCGTCGTGTTGGAGCGTTTGGTCAGGTAATTGTCAGGTAATCCTCCAACTGCCATATCTGCCCTATTAGACCTATCTAGGACTTAAAAACACTTTTGGTGATGTGTTCGTGTGTGTATTAACAGAATCCGATGCGTGGGAGCGCATTTCAGGACATCTGAATTTTTTGCTACTTTTGTATAGCTAGCATCGTCGTGTTGGAGCGTTTGGTCAGGTAATCCTCCAACTGCCATATCTGCCCTATTAGACCTATCTAGGACTTAAAAACACTTTTGGTGATGTGTTCGTGTGTGTATTAACAGAATCCGATGCGTGGGAGCGCATTTCAGGACATCTGAATTTTTTGCTACTTTTGTATAGCTAGCATCGTCTAGGACTTAAAAACACTTTTGGTGATGTGTTCGTGTGTGTATTAACAGAATCCGATGCGTGGGAGCGCATTTCAGGACATCTGAATTTTTTGCTACTTTTGTATAGCTAGCATCGTCGTGTTGGAGCGTTTGGTTAGGTAATTGTCAGGTAATCCTCCAACTGCCATATCTGCCCTATTAGACCTATCTAGGACTTAAAAACACTTTTGGTGATGTGTTCGTGTGTGTATTAACAGAATCCGATGCGTGGGAGCGCATTTCAGGACATCTGAATTTTTTGCTACTTTTGTATAGCTAGCATCGTCGTGTTGGAGCGTTTGGTCAGGTAATCCTCCAACTGCCATATCTGCCCTATTAGACCTATCTAGGACTTAAAAACACTTTTGGTGATGTGTTCGTGTGTGTATTAACAGAATCCGATGCGTGGGAGCGCATTTCAGGACATCTGAATTTTTTGCTACTTTTGTATAGCTAGCATCGTCTAGGACTTAAAAACACTTTTGGTGATGTGTTCGTGTGTGTATTAACAGAATCCGATGCGTGGGAGCGCATTTCAGGACATCTGAATTTTTTGCTACTTTTGTATAGCTAGCATCGTCGTGTTGGAGCGTTTGGTTAGGTAATTGTCAGGTAATCCTCCAACTGCCATATCTGCCCTATTAGACCTATCTAGGACTTAAAAACACTTTTGGTGATGTGTTCGTGTGTGTATTAACAGAATCCGATGCGTGGGAGCACATTTCAGGACATCTGAATTTTTTGCTACTTTTGTATAGCTAGCATCGTCGTGTTGGAGCGTTTGGTCAGGTAATCCTCCAACTGCCATATCTGCCCTATTAGACCTATCTAGGACTTAAAAACACTTTTGGTGATGTGTTCGTGTGTGTATTAACAGAATCCGATGCGTGGGAGCGCATTTCAGGACATCTGAATTTTTTGCTACTTTTGTATAGCTAGCATCGTCGTGTTGGAGCGTTTGGTCAGGTAATCCTCCAACTGCCATATCTGCCCTATTAGACCTATCTAGGACTTAAAAACACTTTTGGTGATGTGTTCGTGTGTGTATTAACAGAATCCGATGCGTGGGAGCGCATTTCAGGACATCTGAATTTTTTGCTACTTTTGTATAGCTAGCATCGTCGTGTTGGAGCGTTTGGTCAGGTAATCCTCCAACTGCCATATCTGCCCTATTAGACCTATCTAGGACTTAAAAACACTTTTGGTGATGTGTTCGTGTGTGTATTAACAGAATCCGATGCGTGGGAGCGCATTTCAGGACATCTGAATTTTTTGCTACTTTTGTATAGCTAGCATCGTCGTGTTGGAGCGTTTGGTCAGGTAATCCTCCAACTGCCATATCTGCCCTATTAGACCTATCTAGGACTTAAAAACACTTTTGGTGATGTGTTCGTGTGTGTATTAACAGAATCCGATGCGTGGGAGCGCATTTCAGGACATCTGAATTTTTTGCTACTTTTGTATAGCTAGCATCGTCGAGGACTTAAAAACACTTTTGGTGATGTGTTCGTGTGTGTATTAACAGAATCCGATGCGTGGGAGCGCATTTCAGGACATCTGAACTTTTTGCTACTTTTGTATAGCTAGCATCGTCGTGTTGGAGCGTTTGGTCAGGTAATCCTCCAACTGCCATATCTGCCCTATTAGACCTATCTAGGACTTAAAAACACTTTTGGTGATGTGTTCGTGTGTGTATTAACAGAATCCGATGCGTGGGAGCGCATTTCAGGACATCTGAATTTTTTGCTACTTTTGTATAGCTAGCATCGTCTAGGACTTAAAAACACTTTTGGTGATGTGTTCGTGTGTGTATTAACAGAATCCGATGCGTGGGAGCGCATTTCAGGACATCTGAATTTTTTGCTACTTTTGTATAGCTAGCATCGTCGTGTTGGAGCGTTTGGTTAGGTAATTGTCAGGTAATCCTCCAACTGCCATATCTGCCCTATTAGACCTATCTAGGACTTAAAAACACTTTTGGTGATGTGTTCGTGTGTGTATTAACAGAATCCGATGCGTGGGAGCGCATTTCAGGACATCTGAATTTTTTGCTACTTTTGTATAGCTAGCATCGTCGTGTTGGAGCGTTTGGTCAGGTAATCCTCCAACTGCCATATCTGCCCTATTAGACCTATCTAGGACTTAAAAACACTTTTGGTGATGTGTTCGTGTGTGTATTAACAGAATCCGATGCGTGGGAGCGCATTTCAGGACATCTGAATTTTTTGCTACTTTTGTATAGCTAGCATCGTCTAGGACTTAAAAACACTTTTGGTGATGTGTTCGTGTGTGTATTAACAGAATCCGATGCGTGGGAGCGCATTTCAGGACATCTGAATTTTTTGCTACTTTTGTATAGCTAGCATCGTCGTGTTGGAGCGTTTGGTTAGGTAATTGTCAGGTAATCCTCCAACTGCCATATCTGCCCTATTAGACCTATCTAGGACTTAAAAACACTTTTGGTGATGTGTTCGTGTGTGTATTAACAGAATCCGATGCGTGGGAGCGCATTTCAGGACATCTGAATTTTTTGCTACTTTTGTATAGCTAGCATCGTCTAGGACTTAAAAACACTTTTGGTGATGTGTTCGTGTGTGTATTAACAGAATCCGATGCGTGGGAGCGCATTTCAGGACATCTGAATTTTTTGCTACTTTTGTATAGCTAGCATCGTCGTGTTGGAGCGTTTGGTTAGGTAATTGTCAGGTAATCCTCCAACTGCCATATCTGCCCTATTAGACCTATCTAGGACTTAAAAACACTTTTGGTGATGTGTTCGTGTGTGTATTAACAGAATCCGATGCGTGGGAGCGCATTTCAGGACATCTGAATTTTTTGCTACTTTTGTATAGCTAGCATCGTCGTGTTGGAGCGTTTGGTGATTTAATCCTCCAACTGCCATATCTGCCCTATTAGACCTATCTAGGACTTAAAAACACTTTTGGTGATGTGTTCGTGTGTGTATTAACAGAATCCGATGCGTGGGAGCGCATTTCAGGACATCTGAATTTTTTGCTACTTTTGTATAGCTAGCATCGTCTAGGACTTAAAAACACTTTTGGTGATGTGTTCGTGTGTGTATTAACAGAATCCGATGCGTGGGAGCGCATTTCAGGACATCTGAATTTTTTGCTACTTTTGTATAGCTAGCATCGTCGTGTTGGAGCGTTTGGTGATTTAATCCTCCAACTGCCATATCTGCCCTATTAGACCTATCTAGGACTTAAAAACACTTTTGGTGATGTGTTCGTGTGTGTATTAACAGAATCCGATGCGTGGGAGCGCATTTCAGGACATCTGAATTTTTTGCTACTTTTGTATAGCTAGCATCGTCGTGTTGGAGCGTTTGGTTAGGTAATTGTCAGGTAATCCTCCAACTGCCATATCTGCCCTATTAGACCTATCTAGGACTTAAAAACACTTTTGGTGATGTGTTCGTGTGTGTATTAACAGAATCCGATGCGTGGGAGCGCATTTCAGGACATCTGAATTTTTTGCTACTTTTGTATAGCTAGCATCGTCGTGTTGGAGCGTTTGGTCAGGTAATCCTCCAACTGCCATATCTGCCCTATTAGACCTATCTAGGACTTAAAAAGACTTTTGGTGATGTGTTCGTGTGTGTATTAACAGAATCCGATGCGTGGGAGCGCATTTCAGGACATCTGAATTTTTTGCTACTTTTGTATAGCTAGCATCGTCTAGGACTTAAAAACACTTTTGGTGATGTGTTCGTGTGTGTATTAACAGAATCCGATGAGTGGGAGCGCATTTCAGGACATCTGAATTTTTTGCTACTTTTGTATAGCTAGCATCGTCGTGTTGGAGCGTTTGGTGATTTAATCCTCCAACTGCCATATCTGCCCTATTAGACCTATCTAGGACTTAAAAACACTTTTGGTGATGTGTTCGTGTGTGTATTAACAGAATCCGATGCGTGGGAGCGCATTTCAGGACATCTGAATTTTTTGCTACTTTTGTATAGCTAGCATCGTCGTGTTGGAGCGTTTGGTCAGGTAATCCTCCAACTGCCATATCTGCCCTATTAGACCTATCTAGGACTTAAAAAGACTTTTGGTGATGTGTTCGTGTGTGTATTAACAGAATCCGATGCGTGGGAGCGCATTTCAGGACATCTGAATTTTTTGCTACTTTTGTATAGCTAGCATCGTCTAGGACTTAAAAACACTTTTGGTGATGTGTTCGTGTGTGTATTAACAGAATCCGATGAGTGGGAGCGCATTTCAGGACATCTGAATTTTTTGCTACTTTTGTATAGCTAGCATCGTCGTGTTGGAGCGTTTGGTGATTTAATCCTCCAACTGCCATATCTGCCCTATTAGACCTATCTAGGACTTAAAAACACTTTTGGTGATGTGTTCGTGTGTGTATTAACAGAATCCGATGCGTGGGAGCGCATTTCAGGACATCTGAATTTTTTGCTACTTTTGTATAGCTAGCATCGTCGTGTTGGAGCGTTTGGTCAGGTAATTGTCAGGTAATCCTCCAACTGCCATATCTGCCCTATTAGACCTATCTAGGACTTAAAAACACTTTTGGTGATGTGTTCGTGTGTGTATTAACAGAATCCGATGCGTGGGAGCGCATTTCAGGACATCTGAATTTTTTGCTACTTTTGTATAGCTAGCATCGTCGTGTTGGAGCGTTTGGTGATTTAATCCTCCAACTGCCATATCTGCCCTATTAGACCTATCTAGGACTTAAAAACACTTTTGGTGATGTGTTCGTGTGTGTATTAACAGAATCCGATGCGTGGGAGCGCATTTCAGGACATCTGAATTTTTTGCTACTTTTGTATAGCTAGCATCGTCGTGTTGGAGCGTTTGGTCAGGTAATTGTCAGGTAATCCTCCAATTGCCATATCTGCCCTATTAGACCTATCTAGGACTTAAAAACACTTTTGGTGATGTGTTCGTGTGTGTATTAACAGAATCCGATGCGTGGGAGCGCATTTCAGGACATCTGAATTTTTTGCTACTTTTGTATAGCTAGCATCGTCGTGTTGGAGCGTTTGGTCAGGTAATCCTCCAACTGCCATATCTGCCCTATTAGACCTATCTAGGACTTAAAAACACTTTTGGTGATGTGTTCGTGTGTGTATTAACAGAATCCGATGCGTGGGAGCGCATTTCAGGACATCTGAATTTTTTGCTACTTTTGTATAGCTAGCATCGTCGTGTTGGAGCGTTTGGTCAGGTAATCCTCCAACTGCCATATCTGCCCTATTAGACCTATCTAGGACTTAAAAACACTTTTGGTGATGTGTTCGTGTGTGTATTAACAGAATCCGATGCGTGGGAGCGCATTTCAGGACATCTGAATTTTTTGCTACTTTTGTATAGCTAGCATCGTCGTGTTGGAGCGTTTGGTCAGGTAATCCTCCAACTGCCATATCTGCCCTATTAGACCTATCTAGGACTTAAAAACACTTTTGGTGATGTGTTCGTGTGTGTATTAACAGAATCCGATGCGTGGGAGCGCATTTCAGGACATCTGAATTTTTTGCTACTTTTGTATAGCTAGCATCGTCGTGTTGGAGCGTTTGGTCAGGTCATCCTCCAACTGCCATATCTGCCCTATTAGACCTATCTAGGACTTAAAAACACTTTTGGTGATATGTTCGTGTGTGTATTAACAGAATCCGATGCGTGGGAGCGCATTTCAGGACATCTGAATTTTTTGCTACTTTTGTATAGCTAGCATCGTCGTGTTGGAGCGTTTGGTGATTTAATCCTCCAACTGCCATATCTGCCCTATTAGACCTATCTAGGACTTAAAAACACTTTTGGTGATGTGTTCGTGTGTGTATTAACAGAATCCGATGCGTGGGAGCGCATTTCAGGACATCTGAATTTTTTGCTACTTTTGTATAGCTAGCATCGTCGTGTTGGAGCGTTTGGTCAGGTAATCCTCCAACTGCCATATCTGCCCTATTAGACCTATCTAGGACTTAAAAACACTTTTGGTGATGTGTTCGTGTGTGTATTAACAGAATCCGATGCGTGGGAGCGCATTTCAGGACATCTGAATTTTTTGCTACTTTTGTATAGCTAGCATCGTCGTGTTGGAGCGTTTGGTCAGGTAATCCTCCAACTGCCATATCTGCCCTATTAGACCTATCTAGGACTTAAAAACACTTTTGGTGATGTGTTCGTGTGTGTATTAACAGAATCCGATGCGTGGGAGCGCATTTCAGGACATCTGAATTTTTTGCTACTTTTGTATAGCTAGCATCGTCGTGTTGGAGCGTTTGGTCAGGTAATCCTCCAACTGCCATATCTGCCCTATTAGACCTATCTAGGACTTAAAAACACTTTTGGTGATGTGTTCGTGTGTGTATTAACAGAATCCGATGCGTGGGAGCGCATTTCAGGACATCTGAATTTTTTGCTACTTTTGTATAGCTAGCATCGTCTAGGACTTAAAAACACTTTTGGTGATGTGTTCGTGTGTGTATTAACAGAATCCGATGCGTGGGAGCGCATTTCAGGACATCTGAATTTTTTGCTACTTTTGTATAGCTAGCATCGTCGTGTTGGAGCGTTTGGTCAGGTAATCCTCCAACTGCCATATCTGCCCTATTAGACCTATCTAGGACTTAAAAACACTTTTAGTGATGTGTTCGTGTGTGTATTAACAGAATCCGATGCGTGGGAGCGCATTTCAGGACATCTGAATTTTTTGCTACTTTTGTATAGCTAGCATCGTCGTGTTGGAGCGTTTGGTCAGGTAATCCTCCAACTGCCATATCTGCCCTATTAGACCTATCTAGGACTTAAAAACACTTTTGGTGATGTGTTCGTGTGTGTATTAACAGAATCCGATGCGTGGGAGCGCATTTCAGGACATCTGAATTTTTTGCTACTTTTGTATAGCTAGCATCGTCGTGTTGGAGCGTTTGGTGATTTAATCCTCCAACTGCCATATCTGCCCTATTAGACCTATCTAGGACTTAAAAACGCTTTTGGTGATGTGTTCGTGTGTGTATTAACAGAATCCGATGCGTGGGAGCGCATTTCAGGACATCTGAATTTTTTGCTACTTTTGTATAGCTAGCATCGTCGTGTTGGAGCGTTTGGTCAGGTAATTGTCAGGTAATCCTCCAACTGCCATATCTGCCCTATTAGACCTATCTAGGACTTAAAAACACTTTTGGTGATGTGTTCGTGTGTGTATTAACAGAATCCGATGCGTGGGAGCGCATTTCAGGACATCTGAATTTTTTGCTACTTTTGTATAGCTAGCATCGTCTAGGACTTAAAAACACTTTTGGTGATGTGTTCGTGTGTGTATTAACAGAATCCGATGCGTGGGAGCGCATTTCAGGACATCTGAATTTTTTGCTACTTTTGTATAGCTAGCATCGTCGTGTTGGAGCGTTTGGTCAGGTAATCCTCCAACTGCCATATCTGCCCTATTAGACCTATCTAGGACTTAAAAACACTTTTGGTGATGTGTTCGTGTGTGTATTAACAGAATCCGATGCGTGGGAGCGCATTTCAGGACATCTGAATTTTTTGCTACTTTTGTATAGCTAGCATCGTCGTGTTGGAGCGTTTGGTCAGGTAATCCTCCAACTGCCATATCTGCCCTATTAGACCTATCTAGGACTTAAAAACACTTTTGGTGATGTGTTCGTGTGTGTATTAACAGAATCCGATGCGTGGGAGCGCATTTCAGGACATCTGAATTTTTTGCTACTTTTGTATAGCTAGCATCGTCGTGTTGGAGCGTTTGGTCAGGTAATTGTCAGGTAATCCTCCAACTGCCATATCTGCCCTATTAGACCTATCTAGGACTTAAAAACACTTTTGGTGATGTGTTCGTGTGTATATTAACAGAATCCGATGCGTGGGAGCGCATTTAAGAACATCTGAATTTTTTGCTACTTTTGTATAGCTAGCATCGTCGTGTTGGAGCGTTTGGTCAGGAAATCCTCCAACTGCCATATCTGCCCTATTAGACCTATCTAGGACTTAAAAACACTTTTGGTGATGTGTTCGTATGTGTATTACCAGAATCCGATGCGTGGGAGCGCATTTCAGGACATCTGAATTTTTTGCTACTTTTGTATAGCTAGCAGGTAATCCTCCAACTGCCATATCTGCCCTATTAGACCTATCTAGGACTTAAAAACACTTTTGGTGATGTGTTCGTGTGTGTATTAACAGAATCCGATGCGTGGGAGCGCATTTCAGGACATCTGAATTTTTTGCTACTTTTGTATAGCTAGCATCGTCGTGTTGGAGCGTTTGGTCAGGTAATCCTCCAACTGCCATATCTGCCCTATTAGACCTATCTAGGACTTAAAAACACTTTTGGTGATGTGTTCGTGTGTGTATTAACAGAATCCGATGCGTGGGAGCGCATTTCAGGACATCTGAATTTTTTGCTACTTTTGTATAGCTAGCATCGTCGTGTTGGAGCGTTTGGTCAGGTAATCCTCCAACTGCCATATCTGCCCTATTAGACCTATCTAGGACTTAAAAACACTTTTGGTGATGTGTTCGTGTGTGTATTAGCAGAATCCGATGCGTGGGAGCGCATTTCAGGACATCTGAATTTTTTGCTACTTTTGTATAGCTAGCATCGTCGTGTTGGAGCGTTTGGTCAGGTAATCCTCCAACTGCCATATCTGCCCTATTAGACCTATCTAGGACTTAAAAACACTTTTAGTGATGTGTTCGTGTGTGTATTAACAGAATCCGATGCGTGGGAGCGCATTTCAGGACATCTGAATTTTTGCTACTTTTGTATAGCTAGCATCGTCGTGTTGGAGCGTTTGGTCAGGTAATCCTCCAACTGCCATATCTGCCCTATTAGACCTATCTAGGACTTAAAAACACTTTTGGTGATGTGTTCGTGTGTGTATTAACAGAATCCGATGTGTTGGAGCGCATTTCAGGACATCTGAATTTTTTGCTACTTTTGTATAGCTAGCATCGTCGTGTTGGAGCGTTTGGTTAGGTAATTATCAGGTAATCCTCCAACTGCCATATCTGCCCTATTAGACCTATCTAGGACTCAAAAACACTTTTGATGATGTGTTCGTGTGTGTATTAACAGAATCCGATGCGTGGGAGCGCATTTCAGGACATCTGAATTTGAATAGGTAATTATCAGGTAATCCTCCAACTGCCATATCTGCCCTATTAGACCTATCTAGGACTCAAAAACACTTTTGATGATGTGTTCGTGTGTGTATTAACAGAATCCGATGCGTGGGAGCGCATTTCAGGACATCTGAATTTTTTGCTACTTTTGTATAGCTAGCATCGTCGTGTTGGAGCGTTTGGTCAGGTAATCCTCCAACTGCCATATCTGCCCTATTAGACCTATCTAGGACTTAAAAACACTTTTGGTGATGTGTTCGTGTGTGTATTAACAGAAGCCGATGCGTGGGAGCGCATTTCAGGACATCTGAATTTTTTGCTACTTTTGTATAGCTAGCATCGTCGTGTTGGAGCGTTTGGTCAGGTAATTGTCAGGTAATCCTCCAACTGCCATATCTGCCCTATTAGACCTATCTAGGACTTAAAAACACTTTTGGTGATGTGTTCGTGTGTGTATTAACAGAATCCGATGCGTGGGAGCGCATTTCAGGACATCTGAATTTTTTGCTACTTTTGTATAGCTAGCATCGTCGTGTTGGAGCGTTTGGTCAGGTAATCCTCCAACTGCCATATCTGCCCTATTAGACCTATCTAGGACTTAAAAACACTTTTGGTGATGTGTTCGTGTGTGTATTAACAGAATCCGATGCGTGGGAGCGCATTTCAGGACATCTGAATTTTTTGCTACTTTTGTATAGCTAGCTTCGTCGTGTTGGAGCGTTTGGTCAGGTAATTGTCAGGTAATCCTCCAACTGCCATATCTGCCCTAAGAGACCTATCTAGGACTTAAAAACACTTTTGGTGATGTGTTCGTGTGTGTATTAACAGAATCCGATGCGTGGGAGCGCATTTCAGGACATCTGAATTTTTTGCTACTTTTGTATAGCTAGCATCGTCGTGTTGGAGCGTTTGGTCAGGTAATTGTCAGGTAATCCTCCAACTGCCATATCTGCCCTATTAGACCTATCTAGGACTTAAAAACACTTTTGGTGATGTGTTCGTGTGTGTATTAACAGAATCCGATGCGTGGGAGCGCATTTCAGGACATCTGAATTTTTTGCTACTTTTGTATAGCTAGCATCGTCGTGTTGGAGCGTTTGGTCAGGAAATCCTCCAACTGCCATATCTGCCCTATTATACCTATCTAGGACTTAAAAACACTTTTGGTGATGTGTTCGTATGTGTATTACCAGAATCCGATGCGTGGGAGCGCATTTCAGGACATCTGAATTTTTTGCTACTTTTGTATAGCTAGCATCGTCGTGTTGGAGCGTTTGGTCAGGTAATCCTCCAACTGCCCTATTAGACCTATCTAGGACTTAAAAACACTTTTGGTGATGTGTTCGTGTGTGTATTACCAGAATCCGATGCGTGGGAGCGCATTTCAGGACATCTGAATTTTTTGCTACTTTTGTATAGCTAGCATCGTCGTGTTGGAGCGTTTGGTCAGGTAATCCTCCAACTGCCATATCTGCCCTATTAGACCTATCTAGGACTTAAAAACACTTTTGGTGATGTGTTCGTGTGTGTATTAACAGAATCCGATGCGTGGGAGCGCATTTCAGGACATCTGAATTTTTTGCTACTTTTGTATAGCTAGCATCGTCGTGTTGGAGCGTTTGGTCAGGTAATCCTCCAACTGCCATATCTGCCCTATTAGACCTATCTAGGACTTAAAAACACTTTTGGTGATGTGTTCGTGTGTGTATTAACAGAATCCGATGCGTGGGAGCGCATTTCAGGACATCTGAATTTTTTGCTACTTTTGTATAGCTAGCATCGTCGTGGTGGAGCGTTTGGTCAGGTAATTGTCAGGTAATCCTCCAACTGCCATATCTGCCCTATTAGACCTATCTAGGACTTAAAAACACTTTTGGTGATGTGTTCGTGTGTGTATTAACAGAATCCGATGCGTGGGAGCGCATTTCAGGACATCTGAATTTTTTGCTACTTTTGTATAGCTAGCATCGTCGTGTTGGAGCGTTTGGTCAGGAAATCCTCCAACTGCCATATCTGCCCTATTATACCTATCTAGGACTTAAAAACACTTTTGGTGATGTGTTCGTATGTGTATTACCAGAATCCGATGCGTGGGAGCGCATTTCAGGACATCTGAATTTTTTGCTACTTTTGTATAGCTAGCATCGTCGTGTTGGAGCGTTTGGTCAGGTAATCCTCCAACTGCCCTATTAGACCTATCTAGGACTTAAAAACACTTTTGGTGATGTGTTCGTGTGTGTATTACCAGAATCCGATGCGTGGGAGCGCATTTCAGGACATCTGAATTTTTTGCTACTTTTGTATAGCTAGCATCGTCGTGTTGGAGCGTTTGGTCAGGTAATCCTCCAACTGCCATATCTGCCCTATTAGACGTATCTAGGACTTAAAAACACTTTTGGTGATGTGTTCGTGTGTGTATTAACAGAATCCGATGCGTGGGAGCGCATTTCAGGACATCTGAATTTTTTGCTACTTTTGTATAGCTAGCATCGTCGTGTTGGAGCGTTTGGTCAGGTAATCCTCCAACTGCCATATCTGCCCTATTAGACCTATCTAGGACTTAAAAACACTTTTGGTGATGTGTTCGTGTGTGTATTAACAGAATCCGATGCGTGGGAGCGCATTTCAGGACATCTGAATTTTTTGCTACTTTTGTATAGCTAGCATCGTCGTGTTGGAGCATTTGGTCAGGTAAGTGTCAGGTAATCCTCCAACTGCCATATCTGCCCTATTAGACCTATCTAGGACTTAAAAACACTTTTGGTGATGTGTTCGTGTGTGTATTAACAGAATCCGATGCGTGGGAGCGCATTTCAGGACATCTGAATTTTTTGCTACTTTTGTATAGCTAGCATCGTCGTGTTGGAGCGTTTGGTCAGGTAATCCTCCAACTGCCATATCTGCCCTATTAGACCTATCTAGGACTTAAAAACACTTTTGGTGATGTGTTCGTGTGTGTATTAACAGAATCCGATGCGTGGGAGCGCATTTCAGGACATCTGAATTTTTAGCTACTTTTGTATAGCTAGCATCGTCGTGTTGGAGCGTTTGGTCAGGTAATCCTACAACTGCCATATCTGCCCTATAAGACCTATCTAGGACTTAAAAACACTTTTGGTGATGTGTTCGTGTGTGTATTAACAGAATCCGATGCGTGGGAGCGCATTTCAGGACATCTGAATTTTTTGCTACTTTTGTATAGCTAGCATCGTCGTGTTGGAGCATTTGGTCAGGTAAGTGTCAGGTAATCCTCCAACTGCCATATCTGCCCTATTAGACCTATCTAGGACTTAAAAACACTTTTGGTGATGTGTTCGTGTGTGTATTAACAGAATCCGATGCGTGGGAGCGCATTTCAGGACATCTGAATTTTTTGCTACTTTTGTATAGCTAGCATCGTCGTGTTGGAGCGTTTGGTCAGGTAATCCTCCAACTGCCATATCTGCCCTATTAGACCTATCTAGGACTTAAAAACACTTTTGGTGATGTGTTCGTGTGTGTATTAACAGAATCCGATGCGTGGGAGCGCATTTCAGGACATCTGAATTTTTTGCTACTTTTGTATAGCTAGCATCGTCGTGTTGGAGCGTTTGGTCAGGTAATTGTCAGGTAATCCTCCAACTGCCATATCTGCCCTATTAGACCTATCTAGGACTTAAAAACACTTTTGGTGATGTGTTCGTGTGTGTATTAACAGAATCCGATGCGTGGGAGCGCATTTCAGGACATCTGAATTTTTTGCTACTTTTGTATAGCTAGCATCGTCGTGTTGGAGCGTTTGGTCAGGTAATCCTCCAACTGCCATATCTGCCCTATTAGACCTATCTAGGACTTAAAAACACTTTTGGTGATGTGTTCGTGTGTGTATTAACAGAATCCGATGCGTGGGAGCGCATTTCAGGACATCTGAATTTTTTGCTACTTTTGTATAGCTAGCATCGTCGTGTTGGAGCGTTTGGTCAAGTAATTGTCAGGTAATCCTCCAACTGCCATATCTGCCCTATTAGACCTATCTAGGACTTAAAAACACTTTTGGTGATGTGTTCGTGTGTGTATTAACAGAATCCGATGCGTGGGAGCGCATTTCAGGACATCTGAATTTTTTGCTACTTTTGTATAGCTAGCATCGTCGTGTTGGAGCGTTTGGTCAGGTAATCCTCCAACTGCCATATTTGCCCTATTAGACCTATCTAGGACTTAAAAACACTTTTGGTGATGTGTTCGTGTGTGTATTAACAGAATCCGATGCGTGGGAGCGCATTTCAGGACATCTGAATTTTTTGCTACTTTTGTATAGCTAGCATCGTCGTGTTGGAGCGTTTGGTCAGGTAATCCTCCAACTGCCATATCTGCCCTATTAGACCTATCTAGGACTTAAAAACACTTTTGGTGATGTGTTCGTGTGTGTATTAACAGAATCCGATGCGTGGGAGCGCATTTCAGGACATCTGAATTTTTTGCTACTTTTGTATAGCTAGCATCGTCGTGTTGGAGCGTTTGGTCAGGTAATTGTCAGGTAATCCTCCAACTGCCATATCTGCCCTATTAGACCTATCTAGGACTTAAAAACACTTTTGGTGATGTGTTCGTGTGTGTATTAACAGAATCCGATGCGTGGGAGCGCATTTCAGGACATCTGAATTTGTTGCTACTTTTGTATAGCTAGCATCGTCGTGTTGGAGCGTTTGGTCAGGTAATTGTCAGGTAATCCTCCAACTGCCATATCTGCCCTATTAGACCTATCTAGGACTTAAAAACACTTTTGGTGATGTGTTCGTGTGTGTATTAACAGAATCCGATGCGTGGGAGCGCATTTCAGGACATCTGAATTTTTTGCTACTTTTGTATAGCTAGCATCGTCGTGTTGGAGCGTTTGGTCAGGTAATCCTCCAACTGCCATATCTGCCCTATTAGACCTATCTAGGACTTAAAAACACTTTTGGTGATGTGTTCGTGTGTGTATTAACAGAATCCGATGCGTGGGAGCGCATTTCAGGACATCTGAATTTTTTGCTACTTTTGTATAGCTAGCATCGTCGTGTTGGAGCGTTTGGTCAGGTAATTCTCCAACTGCCATATCTGCCCTATTAGACCTATCTAGGACTTAAAAACACTTTTGGTGATGTGTTCGTGTGTGTATTAACAGAATCCGATGCGTGGGAGCGCATTTCAGGACATCTGAATTTTTTGCTACTTTTGTATAGCTAGCATCGTCGTGTTGGAGCGTTTGGTCAGGTAATCCTCCAACTGCCATATTTGCCCTATTAGACCTATCTAGGACTTAAAAACACTTTTGGTGATGTCTTCGTGTGTGTATTAACAGAATCCGATGCGTGGGAGCGCATTTCAGGACATCTGAATTTTTTGCTACTTTTGTATAGCTAGAGCGTTTGGTCAGGTAATCCTCCAACTGCCATATCTGCCCTATTAGACCTATCTAGGACTTAAAAACACTTTTGGTGATGTGTTCGTGTGTGTATTAACAGAATCCGATGCGTGGGAGCGCATTTCAGGACATCTGAATTTTTTGCTACTTTTGTATAGCTAGCATCGTCGTGTTGGAGCGTTTGGTCAGGTAATCCTCCAACTGCCATATCTGCCCTATTAGACCTATCTAGGACTTAAAAACACTTTTGGTGATGTGTTCGTGTGTGTATTAACAGAATCCGATGCGTGGGAGCGCATTTCAGGACATCTGAATTTTTTGCTACTTTTGTATAGCTAGCATCGTCGTGTTGGAGCGTTTGGTCAGGTAATCCTCCAACTGCCATATTTGCCCTATTAGACCTATCTAGGACTTAAAAACACTTTTGGTGATGTGTTCGTGTGTGTATTAACAGAATCCGATGCGTGGGAGCACATTTCAGGACATCTGAATTTTTTGCTACTTTTGTATAGCTAGCATCGTCGTGTTGGAGCGTTTGGTCAGGTAATCCTTCAACTGCCATATCTGCCCTATTAGACCTATCTAGGACTTAAAAACACTTTTGGTGATGTCTTCGTGTGTGTATTAACAGAATCCGATGCGTGGGAGCGCATTTCAGGACATCTGAATTTTTTGCTACTTTTGTATAGCTAGCATCGTCGTGTTGGAGCGTTTGGTCAGGTAATCCTTCAACTGCCATATCTGCCCTATTAGACCTATCTAGGACTTAAAAACACTTTTGGTGATGTGTTCGTGTGTGTATTAACAGAATCCGATGCGTGGGAGCGCATTTCAGGACATCTGAATTTTTTGCTACTTTTGTATAGCTAGCATCGTCGTGTTGGAGCGTTTGGTCAGGTAATTGTCAGGTAATCCTCCAACTGCCATATCTGCCCTATTAGACCTATCTAGGACTTAAAAACACTTTTGGTGATGTCTTCGTGTGTGTATTAACAGAATCCGATGCGTGGGAGCGCATTTCAGGACATCTGAATTTTTTGCTACTTTTGTATAGCTAGCATCGTCGTGTTGGAGCGTTTGGTCAGGTAATCCTTCAACTGCCATATCTGCCCTATTAGACCTATCTAGGACTTAAAAACACTTTTGGTGATGTGTTCGTGTGTGTATTAACAGAATCCGATGCGTGGGAGCGCATTTCAGGACATCTGAATTTTTTGCTACTTTTGTATAGCTAGCATCGTCGTGTTGGAGCGTTTGGTCAGGTAATCCTTCAACTGCCATATCTGCCCTATTAGACCTATCTAGGACTTAAAAACACTTTTGGTGATGTGTTCGTGTGTGTATTAACAGAATCCGATGCGTGGGAGCGCATTTCAGGACATCTGAATTTTTTGCTACTTTTGTATAGCTAGCATCGTCGTGTTGGAGCGTTTGGTCAGGTAATTCTCCAACTGCCATATCTGCCCTATTAGACCTATCTAGGACTTAAAAACACTTTTGGTGATGCCTTCGTGTGTGTATTAACAGAATCCGATGCGTGGGAGCGCATTTCAGGACATCTGAATTTTTTTCTACTTTTGTATAGCTAGCATCGTCGTGTTGGAGCGTTTGGTCAGGTAATCCTCCAACTGCCATATCTGCCCTATTAGACCTATCTAGGACTTAAAAACACTTTTGGTGATGTGTTCGTGTGTGTATTAACAGAATCCGATGCGTGGGAGCGCATTTCAGGACATCTGAATTTTTTGCTACTTTTGTATAGCTAGCATCGTCGTGTAGGAGCGTTTGGTCAGGTAATCCTCCAACTGCCATATCTGCCCTATTAGGCCTATCTAGGACTTAAAAACACTTTTGGTGATGTGTTCGTGTGTGTATTAACAGAATCCGATGCGTGGGGGCGCATTTCAGGACATCTGAATTTTTTGCTACTTTTGTATAGCTAGCATCGTCGTGTTGGAGCGTTTGGTCAGGTAATTGTCAGGTAATCCTCCAACTGCCATATCTGCCCTACTAGACCTATCTAGGACTTAAAAACACTTTTGGTGATGTGAGTAGTTATATTTGGATGGTTCTGGACCAGGAAAGTTGTGGTCGTTTCGTTGTGGTTTTTCTTATCAGTAGAGTCCAATTAGAAGTTGTCGTGTGCTGTTTGTGGCGGTTCGGGGACCTTGAGCTGGTGGTTGAATTGATAAGAGGTTGCGAGTGACCTAGTTGACGGCTGTTGTGCGGTCAGTGACTCATATTCTCAGCGTTGCGTAACATTTGATATACATATGGTTGCGTAATGTTGAATATGAGTTGTGTGTTCTGGGAGTATTTTTTGCGGTCAGTGGCCTTTGTGTGTTAAGATATCACGATTATTACGCAACCAAGTAACTAAGCATCAAAATCGAATCCATCTCTGTAATGGTTGCTTACAACTGTTTCGCAACGAATCCAATCTAGAAAAACATAAAAGTGAATGTCGTAAACTGGTTACGATTATGCCAGAGGAAGGAAGTAATATAATCAATTTTTCCCAATACAACAGACAATTACAAGTTCCATTTGCTGTGTATGCAGACTTTGAGTCCATTCTATGTCCCGTGAGTCATTGCATACCAAATCCAGAGACTTCATCAACAACTGATGTACAACAGCACATACCATGTGCATTTTCTTATTACATAAAGTGTTCGTTTGATGATCAGCTGAACCAGCATAGAACATTTGTCGGTAAGAATTTATTATAACAACACATAATAAAATGCATTAATCGATTTTTTGTTATTAGGTGAAAACGCATCGGATAAATTTGTTGAGAGCTTAGTTGAAGATCTGAAATGCATCTATCAGGAAGTTATTATGAATCCAAAACCGATGATTCAACTAACACAGCGGGAGAACTACATCCATCAAACAGCCACTATGTGTAGTATATGCAAACAAAGTTTTAATCAAACAGAAGTAAGGGTAAGAGATCACTGTCACTTCACTGGTGCATATAGAGGACCAGCACATTCAAAGTGTAATTTAGAGTTTAGAGTACCAAATTTTTTTCCAATTTTCTTACATAACTTTTCGGGTTATGACTGTCATCTGTTTGTGAAAAGTTTAAGTACTATTAATGGTACAATAAATATAATTCCATTAAATAAGGAAAACTATATATCACTTTCTAAGAGAGTGTATATAAATGAAATTAACAGCTTTGAAATTAGATTTTTAGATTCATTTCGATTTTTACCATCTAGTATAGACTCGTTAGCGAAAAATTTATCAGAACATGATTTTATAGTAACCAAGAGATTTTTCAAAAATGAAGACTCATTTAAATTAATGATTAGGAAAGGTGTATTTCCTTACGATTATCTTGATTCATGGGATCGCTTAGATGATTGTTCTCTTCCTCCAATTTCTCAATTTTATAATAAGCTAACAGACAAAGATTGTATAGATAAGGATTATGATCATGCTCTAAAAGTATGGACACATTTCAATTGTAAATCTTTAAAAGATTACATGCTTTTATATTTACAGAGCGATGTTTTGTTGTTAGCTGATATATATGAAAATTTTCGTAAGGTTTGTATAAATATATATGAGTTAGATCCATGTCACTACTATACATCTCCCGGTTTATCTTGGGATGCAATGTTGAAAGTAACAAAAATTAATCTAGAACTTTTTACAGACATTAGCATGTACAATTTCTTTAAGAAAGGTATCAGAGGTGGTCTATGTCAGTGTAGTCATAGACATGCCATCGCTAATAATAAGTACCTGGATAAATTCGATAAAAATAAATCAAGTGAATTTCTCATGTATCTCGACGCAAATAATTTATATGGGTGGGCAATGTCTCAACCGCTTCCTGATGGGAATTTCCAGTGGGAAGATCCGGAGATCTACACCACAGAATACATTTTAAGCTGGGAAAAGGATAAAGTTGGTTGTGTATTGGAAGTAGATTTAGACTACCCAATCGATCTTCATGATTACCACAATGATCTTCCGTTTTGTCCAGAGAATATGATAACTCCGGGTAGTAATATTCCTAAGCTAATAGCTAGTTTAAATTCAAAGACTCATTATGTAATTCATCTTAAGAACTTACAACAGTGTCTGAAAAATAGATTAACTCTAACAAAAGTACACAGAGTGTTATCTTTCACTCAATCTGAATGGTTAGAGAAATATATAAGTCTTAATACTGAGTACAGGAAAAGGGCTAGCAATAAGTTTGAAAAAGACTTTTTCAAATTGATGAACAACAGTGTCTACGGTAAAACTATGGAAAATGTAGAAAAGCGACGAGTTGTGAAAATTGTGACTGAATGGTATGGTAAACGAAATTCTTTTAGCGCTAGAAAGCTAATTGCAAATCCTAATTTCCATAGTCGATCTATATTTACACCAGAGATGTGTGCTATTGAAATGTTAAAGGGACGAGTGGTATATGATAAACCTATCTATTTAGGTTTTGTTATATTAGAGCTATCAAAATGGCTTATGTATGATTTTCATTATGAGTATATGAAGAACAAGTTTGTCGAATCAGTTCGATTGAACTATATGGATACAGACTCGTTTATTTATTCAATAATAACAGATGATTTTTATTCAAACATATATGATGACGTCATTGATCCCGAGAAATCAAGGTTTGATACCTATTCATATCCTAAAGACAATATACATAATTTTCCTCAAACGAATGATAAAGTTCTTGGTAAATTTAAAGATGAAAATAATTCTCTAAAAATGTTAGAATTTATAGGATTAAGAGCCAAAATGTATTCCTTTGTCACAGAGACCAATGAAGTGGTAAAAAAAGCAAAAGGAGTTAAAAAATCTGTTACTAATAGTTTAGATATAAAAGATTATCGGAAATGTTTAATAAAGAAACAATTGTTTTATAAGCCAATGTTTATATTTAGAACTAAGTTACATAATGTGTATACACAGCATATTAATAAGTTATCATTAAGTTATACTGACAGCAAAAGATATATATGTAATGACGGAATAAGTACTTATGCTTGGGGACATAAAAATATATCAATAAATGATATTTGAAAATAAAAAAAAAAAAAAAATAAAAATATGTATTTCTTTTTATACAGTTTCTTATATCCAACTCGATATAATAAAATGTTAGAGGAAACAATACAAGCAGTCAATAATCAGAAAGGATATACATTAACATTTGAATTAATAAGTAAAACTTTCCACAAAATTGTCAATGCAATGTCTATAGAAAATCAATAAATAATAAAAAAACGCAAAACTAAATAAATTTCTAAAAAAATGTTTTATTTAAATTCTTTTCTATTTACAACATGTCTTATTAACAATGAATTTTCTAAGGCACAACTTCCATGTTGTTGATGATGATAGTTACATCTTGAATATGTTGGATGGTGCTGCTGAAGATATTTAAAGCTTTCACACTCATAATCTTCGATATTATACACCTCGAACTTAGTACTAACAAGGATATGTTTGATCCATTCCACTTTTTCAATTCCTTTTGTGAAAATTCTTACATCCGGTTTTAGATTTAGTCTCAGAAACGTTTGTATGCTATTAAAGGATATACTACCGAGACACCAAGAAAGATTGTGATGATTTTTGTTCAACCAATTCACTTGTTTCTGATCTCTAGGTGATAATACAGTGAAGGTATATGGTGGTTTAATAAGAAAATGTTGATATTCATAGAAACTAAAAGAGACGGCTATTTCCTTCACAATGAATTTATTGTTTTTGACTTTATATCCTTGCACGTCTATAGTTATAAAATCGTTTGCGCTCATTTTTATGTGTTATTCGCTTCGAGGTTAATTATAATCTAAACTAGTCTTCTAATTTCACCTGTAAGTGGAGTATATTCTACGAGCCGATCATGTATGAGAACACAGTATGCTGTTGTGTTTGTTGGTAAATTTTTGTTGGTTGTAAGTTCCACTTTGATATCAATGGGTCCCGTTTTAACAACTTCATTCTGATGTATTACATCGATCACAATAATTGGAGCCAAATTTGCAAATTCATCTCGCGATAACAATGGTTGAGGTTCCCGCATGTAATAGCTCTGTTGAAATCTAGCATACATATCATATAAAAGAGCGTAACGATCTCGACCAAAATTAACTTTTAAATCATCATATGGATATGTCTCAGAGTTAAGATGCACTTTTACATCTGACACATCACAATGTTGTACTCCAGTTGGAGTTTGAAAAACTATTAATATAAATCGAGGTCTTTCACTCTGTGGAGAAAGTTTCACATTCCACAAGTGGTGCACTCCTTGCGATAGAGTGGGATTAAAGTGACAATCCCAGCTTCGAAATGGTATTTTTAAACTCTGCCCAGCACTTATTATTTTGAGAATTTCCAATTTTGAAAAATCCGCCAACTGTATGTGAGGAACTTTCCACGTGATATTCAGAATGTTTAACAGAACTTTTTCCTTTGCATCAGTCGAGTAGACAGCATTCGAATCAGATTTTGAACGTAATAGTATAAGCTCATGCTTCGAATTTAAAATAATCTTATTAAAGTCTTCAGCAAATCCTAGAAGTATTTTAAGTGGTATGCAAAAATTAAAATAACCATTTTGAATAGATTGATCTTTCGTTGCAAACCATCCAGCATTTTTCAGCATTATGCTCTCATTATGATTTAATGAAACGAAATTCTTAATCATCGTTGTTATTCCTGTATATCGGGTGCGGTCAATTTCAATTCCATTGATTTCATAACGAATTTCATCAAATAAAAACGCTATGCAGTTGTTTTTCAAATTAATATTACTTGATTTTGTTCCATTGTCCAAGGTTACAAAGCCTTCAATATAAATGTAGCTATCACATGGCAACAGATAGAGGTCCTGATTTTGAATAGATATTCTAATTTCATCGTTATTTTTGTATGATTGTAAGTATGGTATATAACTATGATATTCTTTTTTTATAATGCTTTCATCATAGACGGGTTTTTGCAAAACATTTAAAACTTCATTCATGTCCTTTTTGTTTCTTTCACTTAACCTGTAGTCCTAATGATTTAAGGAATTTTTTATTGATTGCAGTCAGTTTTTTATTTTTTTCTCTTTTCGTTGATGACGATGATGTTAACGGCGTCAATGTTTCTTGATTGAATGACAACGAAGAAGTGATAAGACTTCCGAAATTCTTATTGTTTTTATTATAAATAATCATTTATCCTTTGGTCTTAAATGTAATCTAATAGTAATTGTTTCTCCACGAAAATTAATAAGACCACTGTTTTGATCAACAACGTTTACTGTAATCGAACTTATCTGTCTGACGGTCACAGGTAAATAAATAACATTTTTAGGAATTTCATCTAATTTATGCCCAGGACTAACATGTAGTGAAAATTCATGAAGTGTATGCGCTGGTGAGTTGTTAATATATGATCCGCTCACAATGTTACATTCAACACGTATTGCATTGATTTTTGTTATATGAATAGGCATGTCTGATTCATATGCCTTACCACCTTCTAAAATCTTCTTGCTAAATCCAAACAATGAACCAATACTTCGATTTTGACTAAAATCAATATTATCGTTAGATAAAATTTCTGTTTTGAGGGTATTGTAATTAGCATCAATGAAAAGTTCAGCCGATTTATCTATAGATCCATATTTTTCTCGTATATATTCAACAATATCCTGAAATTCGTATGAACCTATAGGAAGTTCGATCACCTCATTACCTATATGAAATAAATTATTATCCCAATCAATATTGGGTACTGAATTGTATGTATGAAAGTCTACCAGCCCACACTCATATTCCCTATCCAAATCGATTGGTGGGAAGTAATTCGTAGTGAGACTCGATGTATTTCCACTTAAAGTTAATGTTATTGACATATTCACGACTAGCTACAAAATGAAATAGAAAATTATAAGACAACGCTTTTGAAGAAAAATTTTTTATTGAATATATGTATGGATGTGTATGTGTCTGCGTGGTGTGTATGTATGTGTATATATAAATATTACAGTATACTATTTTTATTAATCCAAGAGTTATGTTCGTTTGAGAATCCCAACCATTTCACAAAAACTCGGTCGTCTCTTGTGCGTAGAATTTTTTCAACGAGGTAATTATTTAGATATTGCGTTTTCATCAGTTCATATTCATAGAATCCTCCCTTAATCGCATTTCCCTGATAATCCACCAAAATGTATGTAGTCGGATTTGTATGTTGAATTGTTTTAATTTTGAAAATTTCTGTTGTCCAATTTGGTGTGTAGCCTTTCTCAAAAGTATGTTTATATTTACTGATTCGCACATGATCACCAACAACAAGTTTCGGTTTGTCATATGTTTTCATGTTGTTGTAAGCCGAGTTTAATATAAGCTTTTCATTGGAGGAATTCACATTACTTGGACACATTCCAATAGTCCTATGTTTTGTGTTATTGTATTTCACAATCAAGTCCTTGTATGTCTTTAACCACCTGTATGAACCCGTATAGCTAAACTCCTTCCACATTAGACTCTTTAGGGTTCTGTTGAATCGTTCAATTATTGATGCCTTTACGATACTATACGTGGAATAATGATTGACATCATACTGGGTCATTAGATTTTGAAAGTTCCGATTAAAAAACTCTTTTCCGTCATCGGTTTGTAAATTCCTAGGTGATCGTTTATGCTTAACAAATATATTTTTCATAGCTTTTGTAACGTCAGAAGCAGTTTTAGTCTTAAGTGGTGCAACCCAAGCGAATTTGGAAAAAGTATCTATGATTGTTAGAAGAAAACGATGACCGCTATTAAATGTTGAATACGCACCCATTTCAACTAGATCTGCTTGCCAAAGATCATCTATTCCTTTTGTTATAACTCGTCGTCTTTTGAAGTTTCTACGAGCTTGTCTATGAAGCTCATCCACAATACCTCTCTTTTCGTTAACAGTACTCATTTCTTAACAGAATCTTTTTTTATTTTTTTAAAATTATTCTCCAACAATTCTATAGACTTTGGTTTAACAAATTGTTGAAAAAAATAATTTTCGATTCCTTTGAGTCTATCTTCAATATAGTTTCTATGTGATTCTGATTCCTTTTCGGTCTCTTGCCTTAATAAGTTAATAGAATTTGTAAGCACGTCTTTGTCCTGTTGATAACTCGCTGCTAGTCTTTCAATTTCTTCAGTAATTTTATTCCTCAACAGCGTATAGTCTTTTTGACCTTTCAATATCATCTGTTTCACATTGTTTGTAACAAATATCATAGAGGCGGCATCATTATCGTCAATGGGAAGTCCTACATTTTTTAGTCGTTTAAAATGAAGATTAATATTCCTGTCACGATCTAAATTAAAACCTAAAGCGTGTTTTAGTCTTTTATCAATAAGATGATGATGCGTTGAATTACCAAACTTGTCAACACCCATTTTTATACTGACTAGGCGTAAATTTAAACCTAGGCAATTATATTGCTCTCTCTCAATTCTTCAATGATAGACATAATTTCATTGTTATGACTCGTATGACCAGCTGATTGTGATGAAATCAAAAGTCGTAATCGATCGACTAGCTCATTAGGATTATCCCAGTATATATAATTTGTTTTTTTGAGATTTACTGTCATTAAACCAGATCCTTTTTTATTCTCATTCTGGAATAATGTTTTTATAATCTTTTTGTACTTGATTGCTCTAGTTCCTTTAATTTGTTCGTTTCTATTATGATGGCGTTTATGGGCATTTGTTTCGATTAAAATTTCCTTATATTCTTGTAAATCATTATCGGTATAGTGCTTAGGTGTTTTGTGAAACATCAATTCAACGAGACCTGGTGTGATAGACCAGTTGTTATCATTTATGGTAATCTCATTTGCTCCTAACTTCAAATCAGCGTTACCTAATTTCCATTTATCATTTAAATCTTTATATGGACCATATAATTTATCTAATTTATTATCCCTTTCCAACAGGGTTAAATCCAATGACAATGCTTGATTGCTTGAACCACCGCTTTCTTCACCCGATTGTGTATAAAAAGTGTAATCGTTAATCGTATCCAGTGTATCTGATTTATTTTTAATACTTTTTAAGGGTGTGCTTGTATTCGCTTTTACTTTTAGAAATTCAGCATCGAAGGGCATATTAATTTGATCATTATTTTGCTTAATACCTTCTACTAGTTTCTTGAGAGGCTTAGTGATAGGTTTAAAGGTATCCTCTAATAGCTCTTCTGTTACTAACCCCTGATTCTTGATACTATTAAATTTGTTCCTCAACACTCTCCTGGTGTTTATAACATCCTTTAATACTCGTTCTTTTTTACTCATTATCAGATTAGTCTATTGATTAGTTATTGATTAGATCAGATCAGATATATCAGCTTATTGATTAGATCAGATCAGATACATCAGCTTTGATGATTATCAGTTAACAGATCAGGTCAATTCTGCTTGAATAGTGTTTATATACTAATTTTAGAATTCTGGATAGTTCGCCATTTATAGATGAATAAAAATATCAAACCCTTTTCTATAACGTCCGCCATCTATAGGATCATCTTTGCTGATAACAAGAAATCCATAACTATCTTTCCAACATTCGCTGCACATATATAAAAAATCTTTGAAATTCATATCCGCACCTACATGATCATTGTACACATGTTTTGTATTCATCTCATCTTGCTTGAACATTATAATCATATTTGCATTGTCTCGTATCAAATGCTTTGGAATTCGTGTGTAAGACTGACATAAATAAAAAGCATCAATGTTTTTATGACGTCCCATACAAAAATATAACCTTATATTATTTTGCTTTTCGCAAGCCACATCATCGAAGATTATAATAGAATTCGGTTTTGCTGTATCTGGTGTTAGAACTTCTTCATTTTCAGAGAATGTATAATATCCCATACCCTTTATGGGTTGTATTAATTCTTGCAAGTACTTGTATTTAGGTTGATACAATGATTTTGAATAAATATAGATATTTTTGAACT
>CAXITZ010000042.1:0-22495 GCA_964034865.1 Eristalis intricaria
GCGTTTGGTCAGGTAATTGTCAGGTAATCCTCCAACTGCCATATCTGCCCTATTAGACCTATCTTGGACTTAAAAACACTTTTGGTGATGTGTTCGTGTGTGTATTAACAGAATCCGATGCGTGGGAGCGCATTTCAGGACATCTGAATTTTTAGCTACTTTTGTATAGCTAGCATCGTCGTGTTGGAGCGTTTGGTCAGGTAATTGTCAGGTAATCCTCCAACTGCCATATCTGCCCTATTAACTTTTGGTGATGTGTTCGTGTGTGTATTAACAGAATCCGATGCGTGGGAGCGCATTTCAGGACATCTGAATTTTTAGCTACTTTTGTATAGCTAGCATCGTCGTGTTGGAGCGTTTGGTCAGGTAATCCTCCAACTGCCATATCTGCCCTATTAGACCTATCTAGGACTTAAAAACACTTTTGGTGATGTGTTCGTGTGTGTATTAACAGAATCCGATGCGTGGGAGCGCATTTCAGGACATCTGAATTTTTTGCTACTTTTGTATAGCTAGCATCGTCGTGTTGGAGCGTTTGGTCAGGTAATCCTCCAACTGCCATATCTGCCCTATTAGACCTATCTAGGACTTAAAAACACTTTTGGTGATGTGTTCGTGTGTGTATTGACAGAATCCGATGCGTGGGAGCGCATTTCAGGACATCTGAATTTTTTGCTACTTTTGTATAGCTAGCATCGTCGTGTTGGAGCGTTTGGTCAGGTAATTGTCAGGTAATCCTCCAACTGCCATATCTGCCCTATTAGACCTATCTTGGACTTAAAAACACTTTTGGTGATGTGTTCGTGTGTGTATTAACAGAATCCGATGCGTGGGAGCGCATTTCAGGACATCTGAATTTTTTGCTACTTTTGTATAGCTAGCATCGTCGTGTTGGAGCGTTTGGTCAGGTAATTGTCAGGTAATCCTCCAACTGCCATATCTGCCCTATTAGACCTATCTTGGACTTAAAAACACTTTTGGTGATGTGTTCGTGTGTGTATTAACAGAATCCGATGCGTGGGAGCGCATTTCAGGACATCTGAATTTTTTGCTACTTTTGTATAGCTAGCATCGTCGTGTTGGAGCGTTTGGTCAGGTAATTGTCAGGTAATCCTCCAGCTGCCATATCTGCCCTATTAGACCTATCTAGGACTTAAAGACACTTTTGGTGATGTGTTCGTGTGTGTATTAACAGAATCCGATGCGTGGGAGCGCATTTCAGGACATCTGAATTTTTTGCTACTTTTGTATAGCTAGCATCGTCGTGTTGAAGCGTTTGGTCAGGTAATTGTCAGGTAATCCTCCAACTGCCATATCTGCCCTATTAGACCTATCTTGGACTTAAAAACACTTTTGGTGATGTGTTCGTGTGTGTATTAACAGAATCTGATGCGTGGGAGCGCATTTCAGGACATCTGAATTTTTTGCTACTTTTGTATAGCTAGCATCGTCGTGTTGGAGCGTTTGGTCAGGTAATCCTCCAACTGCCATATCTGCCCTATTAGACCTATCTAAGACTTAAGAACACTTTTGGTGATGTGTTCGTGTGTGTATTAACAGAATCCGATGCGTGGGAGCGCATTTCAGGACATCTGAATTTTTTGCTACTTTTGTATAGCTAGCATCGTCGTGTTGGAGCGTTTGGTCAGGTAATCCTCCAACTGCCATATCTGCCCTATTAGACCTATCTAGGACTTAAAGACACTTTTGGTGATGTGTTCGTGTGTGTATTAACAGAATCCGATGCGTGGGAGCGCATTTCAGGACATCTGAATTTTTTGCTACTTTTGTATAGCTAGCATCGTCGTGTTGGAGCGTTTGGTCAGGTAATCCTCCAACTGCCATATCTGCCCTATTAGACCTATCTAGGACTTAAAGACACTTTTGGTGATGTGTTCGTGTGTGTATTAACAGAATCCGATGCGTGGGAGCGCATTTCAGGACATCTGAATTTTTTGCTACTTTTGTATAGCTTGCATCGTCGTGTTGGAGCGTTTGGGCAGGTAATTGTCAGGTAATCCTCCAACTGCCATATCTGCCCTATTAGACCTATCTTGGACTTAAAAACACTTTTGGTGATGTGTTCGTGTGTGTATTAACAGAATCCGATGCGTGGGAGCGCATTTCAGGACATCTGAATTTTTTGCTACTTTTGTATAGCTAGCATCGTCGTGTTGGAGCGTTTGGTCAGGTAATCCTCCAACTGCCATATCTGCCCTATTAGACCTATCTAGGACTTAAAAACACTTTTGGTGATGTGTTCGTGTGTGTATTAACAGAATCCGATGCGTGGGAGCGCATTTCAGGACATCTGAATTTTTTGCTACTTTTGTATAGCTAGCATCGTCGTGTTGGAGCGTTTGGTCAGGTAATCCTCCAACTGCCATATCTGCCCTATTAGACCTATCTAGGACTTAAAAACACTTTTGGTGATGTGTTCGTGTGTGTATTAACAGAATCCGGTGCGTGGGAGCGCATTTCAGGACATCTGAATTTTTTGCTACTTTTGTATAGCTAGCATCGTCGTGTTGGAGCGTTTGGTCAGGTAATCCTCCAACTGCCATATCTGCCCTATTAGACCTATCTAGGACTTAAAAACACTTTTGGTGATGTGTTCGTGTGTGTATTAACAGAATCCGATGCGTGGGAGCGCATTTCAGGACATCTGAATTTTTTGCTACTTTTGTATAGCTAGCATCGTCGTGTTGAAGCGTTTGGTCAGGTAATTGTCAGGTAATCCTCCAACTGCCATATCTGCCCTATTAGACCTATCTTGGACTTAAAAACACTTTTGGTGATGTGTTCGTGTGTGTATTAACAGAATCTGATGCGTGGGAGCGCATTTCAGGACATCTGAATTTTTTGCTACTTTTGTATAGCTAGCATCGTCGTGTTGGAGCGTTTGGTCAGGTAATCCTCCAACTGCCATATCTGCCCTATTAGACCTATCTAAGACTTAAAAACACTTTTGGTGATGTGTTCGTGTGTGTATTAACAGAATCCGATGCGTGGGAGCGCATTTCAGGACATCTGAATTTTTTGCTACTTTTGTATAGCTAGCATCGTCGTGTTGGAGCGTTTGGTCAGGTAATCCTCCAACTGCCATATCTGCCCTATTAGACCTATCTAGGACTTAAAGACACTTTTGGTGATGTGTTCGTGTGTGTATTAACAGAATCCGATGCGTGGGAGCGCATTTCAGGACATCTGAATTTTTTGCTACTTTTGTATAGCTAGCATCGTCGTGTTGGAGCGTTTGGTCAGGTAATCCTCCAACTGCCATATCTGCCCTATTAGACCTATCTAGGACTTAAAGACACTTTTGGTGATGTGTTCGTGTGTGTATTAACAGAATCCGATGCGTGGGAGCGCATTTCAGGACATCTGAATTTTTTGCTACTTTTGTATAGCTTGCATCGTCGTGTTGGAGCGTTTGGGCAGGTAATTGTCAGGTAATCCTCCAACTGCCATATCTGCCCTATTAGACCTATCTTGGACTTAAAAACACTTTTGGTGATGTGTTCGTGTGTGTATTAACAGAATCCGATGCGTGGGAGCGCATTTCAGGACATCTGAATTTTTTGCTACTTTTGTATAGCTAGCATCGTCGTGTTGGAGCGTTTGGTCAGGTAATCCTCCAACTGCCATATCTGCCCTATTAGACCTATCTAGGACTTAAAAACACTTTTGGTGATGTGTTCGTGTGTGTATTAACAGAATCCGATGCGTGGGAGCGCATTTCAGGACATCTGAATTTTTTGCTACTTTTGTATAGCTAGCATCGTCGTGTTGGAGCGTTTGGTCAGGTAATCCTCCAACTGCCATATCTGCCCTATTAGACCTATCTAGGACTTAAAAACACTTTTGGTGATGTGTTCGTGTGTGTATTAACAGAATCCGGTGCGTGGGAGCGCATTTCAGGACATCTGAATTTTTTGCTACTTTTGTATAGCTAGCATCGTCGTGTTGGAGCGTTTGGTCAGGTAATCCTCCAACTGCCATATCTGCCCTATTAGACCTATCTAGGACTTAAAAACACTTTTGGTGATGTGTTCGTGTGTGTATTAACAGAATCCGATGCGTGGGAGCGCATTTCAGGACATCTGAATTTTTTGCTACTTTTGTATAGCTAGCATCGTCGTGTTGGAGCGTTTGGTCAGGTAATCCTCCAACTGCCATATCTGCCCTATTAGACCTATCTAGGACTTAAAGACACTTTTGGTGATGTGTTCGTGTGTGTATTAACAGAATCCGATGCGTGGGAGCGCATTTCAGGACATCTGAATTTTTTGCTACTTTTGTATAGCTAGCATCGTCGTGTTGGAGCGTTTGGTCAGGTAATCCTCCAACTGCCATATCTGCCCTATTAGACCTATCTAGGACTTAAAAACACTTTTGGTGATGTGTTCGTGTTTGTATTAACAGAATCCGGTGCGTGGGAGCGCATTTCAGGACATCTGAATTTTTTGCTACTTTTGTATAGCTAGCATCGTCGTGTTGGAGCGTTTGGTCAGGTAATCCTCCAACTGCCATATCTGCCCTATTAGACCTATCTTGGACTTAAAAACACTTTTGGTGATGTGTTCGTGTGTGTATTAACAGAATCCGATGCGTGGGAGCGCATTTCAGGACATCTGAATTTTTTGCTACTTTTGTATAGCTAGCATCGTCGTGTTGGAGCGTTTGGTCAGGTAATCCTCCAACTGCCATATCTGCCCTATTAGACCTATCTTGGACTTAAAAACACTTTTGGTGATGTGTTCGTGTGTGTATTAACAGAATCCGATGCGTGGGAGCGCATTTCAGGACATCTGAATTTTTTGCTACTTTTGTATAGCTAGCATCGTCGTGTTGGAGCGTTTGGTCAGGTAATCCTCCAACTGCCATATCTGCCCTATTAGACCTATCTAGGACTTAAAAACACTTTTGGTGATGTGTTCGTGTTTGTATTAACAGAATCCGGTGCGTGGGAGCGCATTTCAGGACATCTGAATTTTTTGCTACTTTTGTATAGCTAGCATCGTCGTGTTGGAGCGTTTGGTCAGGTAATCCTCCAACTGCCATATCTGCCCTATTAGACCTATCTAGGACTTAAAGACACTTTTGGTGATGTGTTCGTGTGTGTATTAACAGAATCCGATGCGTGGGAGCGCATTTCAGGACATCTGAATTTTTTGCTACTTTTGTATAGCTAGCATCGTCGTGTTGGAGCGTTTGGTCAGGTAATCCTCCAACTGCCATATCTGCCCTATTAGACCTATCTAGGACTTAAAGACACTTTTGGTGATGTGTTCGTGTGTGTATTAACAGAATCCGATGCGTGGGAGCGCATTTCAGGACATCTGAATTTTTTGCTACTTTTGTATAGCTAGCATCGTCGTGTTGGAGCGTTTGGGCAGGTAATTGTCAGGTAATCCTCCAACTGCCATATCTGCCCTATTAGACCTATCTTGGACTTAAAAACACTTTTGGTGATGTGTTCGTGTGTGTATTAACAGAATCCGATGCGTGGGAGCGCATTTCAGGACATCCGAATTTTTTGCTACTTTTGTATACCTAGCATCGTCGTGTTGGAGCGTTTGGTCAGGTAATTGTCAGGTAATCCTCCAACTGCCATATCTGCCCTATTAGACCTATCTTGGACTTAAAAACACTTTTGGTGATGTGTTCGTGTGTGTATTAACAGAATCCGATGCGTGGGAGCGCATTTCAGGACATCTGAATTTTTTGCTACTTTTGTATAGCTAGCATCGTCGTGTTGGAGCGTTTGGTCAGGTAATCCTCCAACTGCCATATCTGCCCTATTAGACCTATCTAGGACTTAAAAACACTTTTGGTGATGTGTTCGTGTGTGTATTAACAGAATCCGGTGCGTGGGAGCGCATTTCAGGACATCTGAATTTTTTGCTACTTTTGTATAGCTAGCATCGTCGTGTTGGAGCGTTTGGTCAGGTAATTGTCAGGTAATCCTCCAACTGCCATATCTGCCCTATTAGACCTATCTAGGACTTAAAAACACTTTTGGTGATGTGTTCGTGTGTGTATTAACAGAATCCGATGCGTGGGAGCGCATTTCAGGACATCTGAATTTTTTGCTACTTTTGTATAGCTAGCATCGTCGTGTTGGAGCGTTTGGTCAGGTAATCCTCCAACTGCCATATCTGCCCTATTAGACCTATCTTGGACTTAAAAACACTTTTGGTGATGTGTTCGTGTGTGTATTAACAGAATCCGATGCGTGGGAGCGCATTTCAGGACATCTGAATTTTTTGCTACTTTTGTATAGCTAGCATCGTCGTGTTGGAGCGTTTGGTCAGGTAATCCTCCAACTGCCATATCTGCCCTATTAGACCTATCTTGGACTTAAAAACACTTTTGGTGATGTGTTCGTGTGTGTATTAACAGAATCCGATGCGTGGGAGCGCATTTCAGGACATCTGAATTTTTTGCTACTTTTGTATAGCTAGCATCGTCGTGTTGGAGCGTTTGGTCAGGTAATCCTCCAACTGCCATATCTGCCCTATTAGACCTATCTAGGACTTAAAAACACTTTTGGTGATGTGTTCGTGTTTGTATTAACAGAATCCGGTGCGTGGGAGCGCATTTCAGGACATCTGAATTTTTTGCTACTTTTGTATAGCTAGCATCGTCGTGTTGGAGCGTTTGGTCAGGTAATCCTCCAACTGCCATATCTGCCCTATTAGACCTATCTAGGACTTAAAGACACTTTTGGTGATGTGTTCGTGTGTGTATTAACAGAATCCGATGCGTGGGAGCGCATTTCAGGACATCTGAATTTTTTGCTACTTTTGTATAGCTAGCATCGTCGTGTTGGAGCGTTTGGTCAGGTAATCCTCCAACTGCCATATCTGCCCTATTAGACCTATCTAGGACTTAAAAACACTTTTGGTGATGTGTTCGTGTTTGTATTAACAGAATCCGGTGCGTGGGAGCGCATTTCAGGACATCTGAATTTTTTGCTACTTTTGTATAGCTAGCATCGTCGTGTTGGAGCGTTTGGTCAGGTAATCCTCCAACTGCCATATCTGCCCTATTAGACCTATCTAGGACTTAAAGACACTTTTGGTGATGTGTTCGTGTGTGTATTAACAGAATCCGATGCGTGGGAGCGCATTTCAGGACATCTGAATTTTTTGCTACTTTTGTATAGCTAGCATCGTCGTGTTGGAGCGTTTGGTCAGGTAATCCTCCAACTGCCATATCTGCCCTATTAGACCTATCTAGGACTTAAAGACACTTTTGGTGATGTGTTCGTGTGTGTATTAACAGAATCCGATGCGTGGGAGCGCATTTCAGGACATCTGAATTTTTTGCTACTTTTGTATAGGTCAGTACTTACGTTTGGTCAGGTAATCCTCCAACAGCCATATCTGCCCTATTAGACCTATCTAGGACTTAAAAACACTTTTGGTGATGTGTTCGTGTGTGTATTAACAGAATCCGATGCGTGGGAGCGCATTTCAGGACATCTGAATTTTTTGCTACTTTTGTATAGCTAGCATCGTCGTGTTGGAGCGTTTGGTCAGGTAATCCTCCAACTGCCACATCTGCCCTATTAGACCTATCTAGGACTTAAAGACACTTTTGGTGATGTGTTCGTGTGTGTATTAACAGAATCCGATGCGTGGGAGCGCATTTCAGGACATCTGAATTTTTTGCTACTTTTGTATAGCTAGCATCGTCGTGTTGGAGCGTTTGGTCAGGTAATCCTCCAACTGCCATATCTGCCCTATTAGACCTATCTAGGACTTAAAAACACTTTTGGTGATGTGTTCGTGTGTGTATTAACAGAATCCGATGCGTGGGAGCGCATTTCAGGACATCTGAATTTTTTGCTACTTTTGTATAGCTAGCATCGTCGTGTTGGAGCGTTTGGTCAGGTAATCCTCCAACTGCCATATCTGCCCTATTAGACCTACCTAGGACTTAAAAACACTTTTGGTGATGTGTTCGTGTTTGTATTAACAGAATCCGGTGCGTGGGAGCGCATTTCAGGACATCTGAATTTTTTGCTACTTTTGTATAGCTAGCATCGTCGTGTTGGAGCGTTTGGTCAGGTAATCCTCCAACTGCCATATCTGCCCTATTAGACCTATCTAGGACTTAAAGACACTTTTGGTGATGTGTTCGTGTGTGTATTAACAGAATCCGATGCGTGGGAGCGCATTTCAGGACATCTGAATTTTTTGCTACTTTTGTATAGCTAGCATCGTCGTGTTGGAGCGTTTGGTCAGGTAATCCTCCAACTGCCATATCTGCCCTATTAGACCTATCTAGGACTTAAAAACACTTTTGGTGATGTGTTCGTGTTTGTATTAACAGAATCCGGTGCGTGGGAGCGCATTTCAGGACATCTGAATTTTTTGCTACTTTTGTATAGCTAGCATCGTCGTGTTGGAGCGTTTGGTCAGGTAATCCTCCAACTGCCATATCTGCCCTATTAGACCTATCTAGGACTTAAAGACACTTTTGGTGATGTGTTCGTGTGTGTATTAACAGAATCCGATGCGTGGGAGCGCATTTCAGGACATCTGAATTTTTTGCTACTTTTGTATAGCTAGCATCGTCGTGTTGGAGCGTTTGGTCAGGTAATCCTCCAACTGCCATATCTGCCCTATTAGACCTATCTAGGACTTAAAAACACTTTTGGTGATGTGTTCGTGTGTGTATTAACAGAATCCGATGCGTGGGAGCGCATTTCAGGACATCTGAATTTTTTGCTACTTTTGTATAGCTAGCATCGTCGTGTTGGAGCGTTTGGTCAGGTAATCCTCCAACTGCCATATCTGCCCTATTAGACCTATCTAGGACTTAAAAACACTTTTGGTGATGTGTTCGTGTGTGTATTAACAGAATCCGATGCGTGGGAGCGCATTTCAGGACATCTGAATTTTTTGCTACTTTTGTATAGCTAGCATCGTCGTGTTGGAGCGTTTGGTCAGGTAATCCTCCAACTGCCATATCTGCCCTATTAGACCTATCTAGGACTTAAAAACACTTTTGGTGATGTGTTCGTGTGTGTATTAACAGAATCCGATGCGTGGGAGCGCATTTCAGGACATCTGAATTTTTTGCTACTTTTGTATAGCTAGCATCGTCGTGTTGGAGCGTTTGGTCAGGTAATCCTCCAACTGCCATATCTGCCCTATTAGACCTATCTAGGACTTAAAAACACTTTTGGTGATGTGTTCGTGTGTGTATTAACAGAATCCGATGCGTGGGAGCGCATTTCAGGACATCTGAATTTTTTGCTACTTTTGTATAGCTAGCATCGTCGTGTTGGAGCGTTTGGTCAGGTAATCCTCCAACTGCCATATCTGCCCTATTAGACCTATCTAGGACTTAAAAACACTTTTGGTGATGTGTTCGTGTGTGTATTAACAGAATCCGATGCGTGGGAGCGCATTTCAGGACATCTGAATTTTTTGCTACTTTTGTATAGCTAGCATCGTCGTGTTGGAGCGTTTGGTCAGGTAATCCTCCAACTGCCATATCTGCCCTATTAGACCTATCTAGGACTTAAAAACACTTTTGGTGATGTGTTCGTGTGTGTATTAACAGAATCCGATGCGTGGGAGCGCATTTCAGGACATCTGAATTTTTTGCTACTTTTGTATAGCTAGCATCGTCGTGTTGGAGCGTTTGGTCAGGTAATCCTCCAACTGCCATATCTGCCCTATTAGACCTATCTAGGACTTAAAAACACTTTTGGTGATGTGTTCGTGTGTGTATTAACAGAATCCGATGCGTGGGAGCGCATTTCAGGACATCTGAATTTGTTGCTACTTTTGTATAGCTAGCATCGTCGTGTTGGAGCGTTTGGTCAGTTAATTGTCAGGTAATCCTCCAACTGCCATATCTGCCCTATTAGACCTATCTAGGACTTAAAAACACTTTTGGTGATGTGTTCGTGTGTGTATTAACAGAATCCGATGCGTGGGAGCGCATTTCAGGACATCTGAATTTTTTGCTACTTTTGTATAGCTAGCATCGTCGTGTTGGAGCGTTTGGTCAGGTAATCCTCCAACTGCCATATCTGCCCTATTAGACCTATCTAGGACTTAAAAACACTTTTGGTGATGTGTTCGTGTGTGTATTAACAGAATCCGATGCGTGGGAGCGCATTTCAGGACATCTGAATTTTTTGCTACTTTTGTATAGCTAGCATCGTCGTGTTGGAGCGTTTGGTCAGGTAATCCTCCAACTGCCATATCTGCCCTATTAGACCTATCTAGGACTTAAAAACACTTTTGGTGATGTGTTCGTGTGTGTATTAACAGAATCCGATGCGTGGGAGCGCATTTCAGGACATCTGAATTTTTTGCTACTTTTGTATAGCTAGCATCGTCGTGTTGGAGCGTTTGGTCAGGTAATCCTCCAACTGCCATATCTGCCCTATTAGACCTATCTAGGACTTAAAAACACTTTTGGTGATGTGTTCGTGTGTGTATTAACAGAATCCGATGCGTGGGAGCGCATTTCAGGACATCTGAATTTTTTGCTACTTTTGTATAGCTAGCATCGTCGTGTTGGAGCGTTTGGTCAGGTAATTGTCAGGTAATCCTCCAACTGCCATATCTGCCCTATTAGACCTATCTAGGACTTAAAAACACTTTTGGTGATGTGTTCGTGTGTGTATTAACAGAATCCGATGCGTGGGAGCGCATTTCAGGACATCTGAATTTTTTGCTACTTTTGTATAGGTCAGTACTCACGTTTGGTCAGGTAATCCTCCAACAGCCATATCTGCCCTATTAGACCTATCTAGGACTTAAAGACACTTTTGGTGATGTGTTCGTGTGTGTATTAACAGAATCCGATGCGTGGGAGCGCATTTCAAGACATCTGAATTTTTTGCTACTTTTGTATAGCTAGCATTGTCGTGTTGGAGCGTTTGGTCAGGTAATCCTCCAACTGCCATATCTGCCCTATTAGACCTATCTAGGACTTAAAAACACTTTTGGTGATGTGTTCGTGTGTGTATTAACAGAATCCGATGCGTGGGAGCGCATTTCAAGACATCTGAATTTTTTGCTACTTTTGTATAGCTAGCATCGTCGTGTTGGAGCGTTTGGTCAGGTAATCCTCCAACTGCCATATCTGCCCTATTAGACCTATCTAGGACTTAAAAACACTTTTGGTGATGTGTTCGTGTGTGTATTAACAGAATCCGATGCGTGGGAGCGCATTTCAGGACATCTGAATTTTTGCTACTTTTGTATAGCTAGCATCGTCGTGTTGGAGCGTTTGGTCAGGTAATCCTCCAACTGCCATATCTGCCCTATTAGACCTATCTAGGACTTAAAAACACTTTTGGTGATGTGTTCGTGTGTGTATTAACAGAATCCGATGCGTGGGAGCGCATTTCAGGACATCTGAATTTTTTGCTACTTTTGTATAGGTCAGTACTCACGTTTGGTCAGGTAATCCTCCAACAGCCATATCTGCCCTATTAGACCTATCTAGGACTTAAAGACACTTTTGGTGATGTGTTCGTGTGTGTATTAACAGAATCCGATGCGTGGGAGCGCATTTCAAGACATCTGAATTTTTTGCTACTTTTGTATAGCTAGCATCGTCGTGTTGGAGCGTTTGGTCAGGTAATCCTCCAACTGCCATATCTGCCCTATTAGACCTATCTAGGACTTAAAAACACTTTTGGTGATGTGTTCGTGTGTGTATTAACAGAATCCGATGCGTGGGAGCGCATTTCAAGACATCTGAATTTTTTGCTACTTTTGTATAGCTAGCATCGTCGTGTTGGAGCGTTTGGTCAGGTAATCCTCCAACTGCCATATCTGCCCTATTAGACCTATCTAGGACTTAAAAACACTTTTGGTGATGTGTTCGTGTGTGTATTAACAGAATCCGATGCGTGGGAGCGCATTTCAGGACATCTGAATTTTTTGCTACTTTTGTATAGCTAGCATCGTCGTGTTGGAGCGTTTGGTCAGGTAATTGTCAGGTAATCCTCCAACTGCCATATCTGCCCTATTAGACCTATCTAGGACTTAAAAACACTTTTGGTGATGTGTTCGTGTGTGTATTAACAGAATCCGATGCGTGGGAGCGCATTTCAGGACATCTGAATTTTTTGCTACTTTTGTATAGCTAGCATCGTCGTGTTGGAGCGTTTGGTCAGGTAATTGTCAGGTAATCCTCCAACTGCCATATCTGCCCTATTAGACCTATCTAGGACTTAAAGACACTTTTGGTGATGTGTTCGTGTGTGTATTAACAGAATCCGATGCGTGGGAGCGCATTTCAAGACATCTGAATTTTTTGCTACTTTTGTATAGCTAGCATTGTCGTGTTGGAGCGTTTGGTCAGGTAATCCTCCAACTGCCATATCTGCCCTATTAGACCTATCTAGGACTTAAAAACACTTTTGGTGATGTGTTCGTGTGTGTATTAACAGAATCCGATGCGTGGGAGCGCATTTCAAGACATCTGAATTTTTTGCTACTTTTGTATAGCTAGCATCGTCGTGTTGGAGCGTTTGGTCAGGTAATCCTCCAACTGCCATATCTGCCCTATTAGACCTATCTAGGACTTAAAAACACTTTTGGTGATGTGTTCGTGTGTGTATTAACAGAATCCGATGCGTGGGAGCGCATTTCAGGACATCTGAATTTTTGCTACTTTTGTATAGCTAGCATCGTCGTGTTGGAGCGTTTGGTCAGGTAATCCTCCAACTGCCATATCTGCCCTATTAGACCTATCTAGGACTTAAAAACACTTTTGGTGATGTGTTCGTGTGTGTATTAACAGAATCCGATGCGTGGGAGCGCATTTCAGGACATCTGAATTTTTTGCTACTTTTGTATAGGTCAGTACTCACGTTTGGTCAGGTAATCCTCCAACAGCCATATCTGCCCTATTAGACCTATCTAGGACTTAAAGACACTTTTGGTGATGTGTTCGTGTGTGTATTAACAGAATCCGATGCGTGGGAGCGCATTTCAAGACATCTGAATTTTTTGCTACTTTTGTATAGCTAGCATCGTCGTGTTGGAGCGTTTGGTCAGGTAATCCTCCAACTGCCATATCTGCCCTATTAGACCTATCTAGGACTTAAAAACACTTTTGGTGATGTGTTCGTGTGTGTATTAACAGAATCCGATGCGTGGGAGCGCATTTCAAGACATCTGAATTTTTTGCTACTTTTGTATAGCTAGCATCGTCGTGTTGGAGCGTTTGGTCAGGTAATCCTCCAACTGCCATATCTGCCCTATTAGACCTATCTAGGACTTAAAAACACTTTTGGTGATGTGTTCGTGTGTGTATTAACAGAATCCGATGCGTGGGAGCGCATTTCAGGACATCTGAATTTTTTGCTACTTTTGTATAGCTAGCATCGTCGTGTTGGAGCGTTTGGTCAGGTAATTGACAGGTAATCCTCCAACTGCCATATCTGCCCTGTTAGACCTATCTAGGACTTAAAAACACTTTTGGTGATGTGTTCGTGTGTGTATTAACAGAATCCGATGCGTGGGAGCGCATTTCAGGACATCTGAATTTTTTGCTACTTTTGTATAGCTAGCATCGTCGTGTTGGAGCGTTTGGTCAGGTAATCCTCCAACTGCCATATCTGCCCTATTAGACCTATCTAGGACTTAAAAACACTTTTGGTGATGTGTTCGTGTGTGTATTAACAGAATCCGATGCGTGGGAGCGCATTTCAGGACATCTGAATTTTTTGCTACTTTTGTATAGCTAGCATCGTCGTGTTGGAGCGTTTGGTCAGGTAATTGTCAGGTAATCCTCCAACTGCCATATCTGCCCTATTAGACCTATCTAGGACTTAAAGACACTTTTGGTGATGTGTTCGTGTGTGTATTAACAGAATCCGATGCGTGGGAGCGCATTTCAAGACATCTGAATTTTTTGCTACTTTTGTATAGCTAGCATCGTCGTGTTGGAGCGTTTGGTCAGGTAATCCTCCAACTGCCATATCTGCCCTATTAGACCTATCTAGGACTTAAAAACACTTTTGGTGATGTGTTCGTGTGTGTATTAACAGAATCCGATGCGTGGGAGCGCATTTCAGGACATCTGAATTTTTTGCTACTTTTGTATAGGTCAGTACTCACGTTTGGTCAGGTAATCCTCCAACAGCCATATCTGCCCTATTAGACCTATCTAGGACTTAAAGACACTTTTGGTGATGTGTTCGTGTGTGTATTAACAGAATCCGATGCGTGGGAGCGCATTTCAAGACATCTGAATTTTTTGCTACTTTTGTATAGCTAGCATCGTCGTGTTGGAGCGTTTGGTCAGGTAATCCTCCAACTGCCATATCTGCCCTATTAGACCTATCTAGGACTTAAAAACACTTTTGGTGATGTGTTCGTGTGTGTATTAACAGAATCCGATGCGTGGGAGCGCATTTCAAGACATCTGAATTTTTTGCTACTTTTGTATAGCTAGCATCGTCGTGTTGGAGCGTTTGGTCAGGTAATCCTCCAACTGCCATATCTGCCCTATTAGACCTATCTAGGACTTAAAAACACTTTTGGTGATGTGTTCGTGTGTGTATTAACAGAATCCGATGCGTGGGAGCGCATTTCAGGACATCTGAATTTTTTGCTACTTTTGTATAGGTCAGTACTCACGTTTGGTCAGGTAATCCTCCAACAGCCATATCTGCCCTATTAGACCTATCTAGGACTTAAAGACACTTTTGGTGATGTGTTCGTGTGTGTATTAACAGAATCCGATGCGTGGGAGCGCATTTCAAGACATCTGAATTTTTTGCTACTTTTGTATAGCTAGCATCGTCGTGTTGGAGCGTTTGGTCAGGTAATCCTCCAACTGCCATATCTGCCCTATTAGACCTATCTAGGACTTAAAAACACTTTTGGTGATGTGTTCGTGTGTGTATTAACAGAATCCGATGCGTGGGAGCGCATTTCAGGACATCTGAATTTTTTGCTACTTTTGTATAGGTCAGTACTCACGTTTGGTCAGGTAATCCTCCAACAGCCATATCTGCCCTATTAGACCTATCTAGGACTTAAAGACACTTTTGGTGATGTGTTCGTGTGTGTATTAACAGAATCCGATGCGTGGGAGCGCATTTCAAGACATCTGAATTTTTTGCTACTTTTGTATAGCTAGCATCGTCGTGTTGGAGCGTTTGGTCAGGTAATCCTCCAACTGCCATATCTGCCCTATTAGACCTATCTAGGACTTAAAAACACTTTTGGTGATGTGTTCGTGTGTGTATTAACAGAATCCGATGCGTGGGAGCGCATTTCAAGACATCTGAATTTTTTGCTACTTTTGTATAGCTAGCATCGTCGTGTCAGGTCAGGTAATCCTCCAACTGCCATATCTACCCTATTAGACCTATCTAGGACTTAAAAACACTTTTGGTGATGTGTTCGTGTGTGTATTAACAGAATCCGATGCGTGGGAGCGCATTTCAGGACATCTGAATTTTTTGCTACTTTTGTATAGCTAGCATCGTCGTGTTGGAGCGTTTGGTCAGGTAATTGTCAGGTAATCCTCCAACTGCCATATCTGCCCTATTAGACCTATCTAGGACTTAAAAACACTTTTGGTGATGTGTTCGTGTGTGTATTAACAGAATCCGATGCGTGGGAGCGCATTTCAGGACATCTGAATTTTTTGCTACTTTTGTATAGCTAGCATCGTCGTGTTGGAGCGTTTGGTCAGGTAATTGTCAGGTAATCCTCCAACTGCCATATCTGCCCTATTAGACCTATCTAGGACTTAAAAACACTTTTGGTGATGTGTTCGTGTGTGTATTAACAGAATCCGATGCGTGGGAGCGCATTTCAGGACATCTGAATTTTTTGCTACTTTTGTATAGCTAGCATCGTCGTGTTGGAGCGTTTGGTCAGGTAATTGTCAGGTAATCCTCCAACTGCCATATCTGCCCTGTTAGACCTATCTAGGACTTAAAAACACTTTTGGTGATGTGTTCGTGTGTGTATTAACAGAATCCGATGCGTGGGAGCGCATTTCAGGACATCTGAATTTTTTGCTACTTTTGTATAGCTAGCATCGTCGTGTTGGAGCGTTTGGTCAGGTAATCCTCCAACTGCCATATCTGCCCTATTAGACCTATCTAGGACTTAAAAACACTTTTGGTGATGTGTTCGTGTGTGTATTAACAGAATCCGATGCGTGGGAGCGCATTTCAAGACATCTGAATTTTTTGCTACTTTTGTATAGCTAGCATCGTCGTGTCAGGTCAGGTAATCCTCCAACTGCCATATCTACCCTATTAGACCTATCTAGGACTTAAAAACACTTTTGGTGATGTGTTCGTGTGTGTATTAACAGAATCCGATGCGTGGGAGCGCATTTCAGGACATCTGAATTTTTTGCTACTTTTGTATAGCTAGCATCGTCGTGTTGGAGCGTTTGGTCAGGTAATTGTCAGGTAATCCTCCAACTGCCATATCTGCCCTATTAGACCTATCTAGGACTTAAAAACACTTTTGGTGATGTGTTCGTGTGTGTATTAACAGAATCCGATGCGTGGGAGCGCATTTCAGGACATCTGAATTTTTTGCTACTTTTGTATAGCTAGCATCGTCGTGTTGGAGCGTTTGGTCAGGTAATTGTCAGGTAATCCTCCAACTGCCATATCTGCCCTGTTAGACCTATCTAGGACTTAAAAACACTTTTGGTGATGTGTTCGTGTGTGTATTAACAGAATCCGATGCGTGGGAGCGCATTTCAGGACATCTGAATTTTTTGCTACTTTTGTATAGCTAGCATCGTCGTGTTGGAGCGTTTGGTCAGGTAATCCTCCAACTGCCATATCTGCCCTATTAGACCTATCTAGGACTTAAAAACACTTTTGGTGATGTGTTCGTGTGTGTATTAACAGAATCCGATGCGTGGGAGCGCATTTCAGGACATCTGAATTTTTTGCTACTTTTGTATAGCTAGCATCGTCGTGTTGGAGCGTTTGGTCAGGTAATTGTCAGGTAATCCTCCAACTGCCATATCTGCCCTATTAGACCTATCTAGGACTTAAAAACACTTTTGGTGATGTGTTCGTGTGTGTATTAACAGAATCCGATGCGTGGGAGCGCATTTCAGGACATCTGAATTTTTTGCTACTTTTGTATAGCTAGTATCGTCGTGTTGGAGCGTTTGGTCAGGTAATCCTCCAACTGCCATATCTGCCCTATTAGACCTATCTAGGACTTAAAAACACTTTTGGTGATGTGTTCGTGTGTGTATTAACAGAATCCGATGCGTGGGAGCGCATTTCAGGACATCTGAATTTTTTGCTACTTTTGTATAGCTAGCATCGTCGTGTTGGAGCGTTTGGTCAGGTAATCCTCCAACTGCCATATCTGCCCTATTAGACCTATCTAGGACTTAAAAACACTTTTGGTGATGTGTTCGTGTGTGTATTAACAGAATCCGATGCGTGGGAGCGCATTTCAGGACATCTGAATTTTTTGCTACTTTTGTATAGCTAGCATCGTCGTGTTGGAGCGTTTGGTCAGGTAATTGTCAGGTAATCCTCCAACTGCCATATCTGCCCTATTAGACCTATCTAGGACTTAAAAACACTTTTGGTGATGTGTTCGTGTGTGTATTAACAGAATCCGATGCGTGGGAGCGCATTTCAGGACATCTGAATTTTTTGCTACTTTTGTATAGGTCAGTACTCACGTTTGGTCAGGTAATCCTCCAACAGCCATATCTGCCCTATTAGACCTATCTAGGACTTAAAGACACTTTTGGTGATGTGTTCGTGTGTGTATTAACAGAATCCGATGCGTGGGAGCGCATTTCAAGACATCTGAATTTTTTGCTACTTTTGTATAGCTAGCATCGTCGTGTTGGAGCGTTTGGTCAGGTAATCCTCCAACTGCCATATCTGCCCTATTAGACCTATCTAGGACTTAAAAACACTTTTGGTGATGTGTTCGTGTGTGTATTAACAGAATCCGATGCGTGGGAGCGCATTTCAGGACATCTGAATTTTTTGCTACTTTTGTATAGGTCAGTACTCACGTTTGGTCAGGTAATCCTCCAACAGCCATATCTGCCCTATTAGACCTATCTAGGACTTAAAGACACTTTTGGTGATGTGTTCGTGTGTGTATTAACAGAATCCGATGCGTGGGAGCGCATTTCAAGACATCTGAATTTTTTGCTACTTTTGTATAGCTAGCATCGTCGTGTTGGAGCGTTTGGTCAGGTAATCCTCCAACTGCCATATCTGCCCTATTAGACCTATCTAGGACTTAAAAACACTTTTGGTGATGTGTTCGTGTGTGTATTAACAGAATCCGATGCGTGGGAGCGCATTTCAAGACATCTGAATTTTTTGCTACTTTTGTATAGCTAGCATCGTCGTGTCAGGTCAGGTAATCCTCCAACTGCCATATCTACCCTATTAGACCTATCTAGGACTTAAAAACACTTTTTGTGATGTGTTCGTGTGTGTATTAACAGAATCCGATGCGTGGGAGCGCATTTCAGGACATCTGAATTTTTTGCTACTTTTGTATAGCTAGCATCGTCGTGTTGGAGCGTTTGGTCAGGTAATCCTCCAACTGCCATATCTGCCCTATTAGACCTATCTAGGACTTAAAAACACTTTTGGTGATGTGTTCGTGTGTGTATTAACAGAATCCGATGCGTGGGAGCGCATTTCAGGACATCTGAATTTTTTGCTACTTTTGTATAGCTAGCATCGTCGTGTCAGGTCAGGTAATCCTCCAACTGCCATATCTACCCTATTAGACCTATCTAGGACTTAAAAACACTTTTGGTGATGTGTTCGTGTGTGTATTAACAGAATCCGATGCGTGGGAGCGCATTTCAGGACATCTGAATTTTTTGCTACTTTTGTATAGCTAGCATCGTCGTGTTGGAGCGTTTGGTCAGGTAATTGTCAGGTAATCCTCCAACTGCCATATCTGCCCTGTTAGACCTATCTAGGACTTAAAAACACTTTTGGTGATGTGTTCGTGTGTGTATTAACAGAATCCGATGCGTGGGAGCGCATTTCAGGACATCTGAATTTTTTGCTACTTTTGTATAGCTAGCATCGTCGTGTTGGAGCGTTTGGTCAGGTAATCCTCCAACTGCCATATCTGCCCTATTAGACCTATCTAGGACTTAAAAACACTTTTGGTGATGTGTTCGTGTGTGTATTAACAGAATCCGATGCGTGGGAGCGCATTTCAGGACATCTGAATTTTTTGCTACTTTTGTATAGCTAGCATCGTCGTGTTGGAGCGTTTGGTCAGGTAATTGTCAGGTAATCCTCCAACTGCCATATCTGCCCTATTAGACCTATCTAGGACTTAAAAACACTTTTGGTGATGTGTTCGTGTGTGTATTAACAGAATCCGATGCGTGGGAGCGCATTTCAGGACATCTGAATTTTTTGCTACTTTTGTATAGCTAGCATCGTCGTGTTGGAGCGTTTGGTCAGGTAATTGTCAGGTAATCCTCCAACTGCCATATCTGCCCTATTAGACCTATCTAGGACTTAAAAACACTTTTGGTGATGTGTTCGTGTGTGTATTAACAGAATCCGATGCGTGGGAGCGCATTTCAGGACATCTGAATTTTTTGCTACTTTTGTATAGCTAGTATCGTCGTGTTGGAGCGTTTGGTCAGGTAATCCTCCAACTGCCATATCTGCCCTATTAGACCTATCTAGGACTTAAAAACACTTTTGGTGATGTGTTCGTGTGTGTATTAACAGAATCCGATGCGTGGGAGCGCATTTCAGGACATCTGAATTTTTTGCTACTTTTGTATAGCTAGCATCGTCGTGTTGGAGCGTTTGGTCAGGTAATTGTCAGGTAATCCTCCAACTGCCATATCTGCCCTATTAGACCTATCTAGGACTTAAAAACACTTTTGGTGATGTGTTCGTGTATGTATTAACAGAATCCGATGCGTGGGAGCGCATTTCAGGACATCTGAATTTTTTGCTACTTTTGTATAGCTAGCATCGTCGTGTTGGAGCGTTTGGTCAGGTAATTGTCAGGTAATCCTCCAACTGCCATATCTGCCCTATTAGACCTATCTAGGACTTAAAGACACTTTTGGTGATGTGTTCGTGTGTGTATTAACAGAATCCGATGCGTGGGAGCGCATTTCAGGACATCTGAATTTTTTGCTACTTTTGTATAGCTAGCATCGTCGTGTTGGAGCGTTTGGTCAGGTAATTGTCAGGTAATCCTCCAACTGCCATATCTGCCCTATTAGACCTATCTAGGACTTAAAAACACTTTTGGTGATGTGTTCGTGTGTGTATTAACAGAATCCGATGCGTGGGAGCGCATTTCAGGACATCTGAATTTTTTGCTACTTTTGTATAGGTCAGTACTCACGTTTGGTCAGGTAATCCTCCAACTGCCATATCTGCCCTATTAGACCTATCTAGGACTTAAAGACACTTTTGGTGATGTGTTCGTGTGTGTATTAACAGAATCCGATGCGTGGGAGCGCATTTCAAGACATCTGAATTTTTTGCTACTTTTGTATAGCTAGCATCGTCGTGTTGGAGCGTTTGGTCAGGTAATCCTCCAACTGCCATATCTGCCCTATTAGACCTATCTACGACTTAAAAACACTTTTGGTGATGTGTTCGTGTGTGTATTAACAGAATCCGATGCGTGGGAGCGCATTTCAGGACATCTGAATTTTTTGCTACTTTTGTATAGCTAGCATCGTCGTGTTGGAGCGTTTGGTCAGGTAATCCTCCAACTGCCATATCTGCCCTATTAGACCTATCTAGGACTTAAAAACACTTTTGGTGATGTGTTCGTGTGTGTATTAACAGAATCCGATGCGTGGGAGCGCATTTCAGGACATCTGAATTTTTTGCTACTTTTGTATAGCTAGCATCGTCGTGTTGGAGCGTTTGGTCAGGTAATCCTCCAACTGCCATATCTGCCCTATTAGACCTATCTAGGACTTAAAAACACTTTTGGTGATGTGTTCGTGTGTGTATTAACAGAATCCGATGCGTGGGAGCGCATTTCAGGACATCTGAATTTTTTGCTACTTTTGTATAGCTAGCATCGTCGTGTTGGAGCGTTTGGTCAGGTAATTGTCAGGTAATCCTCCAACTGCCATATCTGCCCTATTAGACCTATCTAGGACTTAAAGACACTTTTGGTGATGTGTTCGTGTGTGTATTAACAGAATCCGATGCGTGGGAGCGCATTTCAGGACATCTGAATTTTTTGCTACTTTTGTATAGCTAGCATCGTCGTGTTGGAGCGTTTGGTCAGGTAATTGTCAGGTAATCCTCCAACTGCCATATCTGCCCTATTAGACCTATCTAGGACTTAAAAACACTTTTGGTGATGTGTTCGTGTGTGTATTAACAGAATCCGATGCGTGGGAGCGCATTTCAGGACATCTGAATTTTTTGCTACTTTTGTATAGGTCAGTACTCACGTTTGGTCAGGTAATCCTCCAACTGCCATATCTGCCCTATTAGACCTATCTAGGACTTAAAGACACTTTTGGTGATGTGTTCGTGTGTGTATTAACAGAATCCGATGCGTGGGAGCGCATTTCAAGACATCTGAATTTTTTGCTACTTTTGTATAGCTAGCATCGTCGTGTTGGAGCGTTTGGTCAGGTAATCCTCCAACTGCCATATCTGCCCTATTAGACCTATCTACGACTTAAAAACACTTTTGGTGTGTGTTCGTGTGTGTATTAACAGAATCCGATGCGTGGGAGCGCATTTCAAGACATCTGAATTTTTTGCTACTTTTGTATAGCTAGCATCGTCGTGTTGGAGCGTTTGGTCAGGTAATCCTCCAACTGCCATATCTGCCCTATTAGACCTATCTACGACTTAAAAACACTTTTGGTGATGTGTTCGTGTGTGTATTAACAGAATCCGATGCGTGGGAGCGCATTTCAGGACATCTGAATTTTTTGCTACTTTTGTATAGCTAGCATCGTCGTGTTGGAGCGTTTGGTCAGGTAATCCTCCAACTGCCATATCTGCCCTATTAGACCTATCTAGGACTTAAAAACACTTTTGGTGATGTGTTCGTGTGTGTATTAACAGAATCCGATGCGTGGGAGCGCATTTCAGGACATCTGAATTTTTTGCTACTTTTGTATAGCTAGCATCGTCGTGTTGGAGCGTTTGGTCAGGTAATCCTCCAACTGCCATATCTGCCCTATTAGACCTATCTAGGACTTAAAAACACTTTTGGTGATGTGTTCGTGTGTGTATTAACAGAATCCGATGCGTGGGAGCGCATTTCAGGACATCTGAATTTTTTGCTACTTTTGTATAGCTAGCATCGTCCGTGTTGAGCGTTTGGTCAGGTAATCCTCCAACAGCCATATCTGCCCTATTAGACCTATCTAGGACTTAAAGACACTTTTGGTGATGTGTTCGTGTGTGTATTAACAGAATCCGATGCGTGGGAGCGCATTTCAGGACATCTGAATTTTTTGCTACTTTTGTATAGGCTCA